>JAUPMG010037715.1:0-14390 GCA_031762675.1 Pachysandra terminalis | reverse complement strand
TGGCAGCTTCGTCTACTGTTTGTGAAGCTATATGGTTAAGGAATCTCTTGAAAGAACTTGGACATCCACAAGAAGAAGCAACTGTGGTTTATGTGGATAACATATCAGCTATAAAGCTAGCAAAGAATCTAGTGCAACATGAAAGGAGCAAACACATTGACACTAGGTTCCATTTTCTCAGAGACCATGTGAAGCAGAAGAGAATGGAGCTCCAATACTGTCATACTACTGATCAAGTAGAAGATATCTTTACTAAGCCATTATCAGGTGATATTTTCATAAGTCTAAGAGACATGCCTGGCATGAGGACGTTTTAATTTGAGGGGGCGTGTTGGAAGTTCAAACAAATTAAAACTCTTTGGTTTCCCAAAAGACATTGTGATGCTTTGGAATCCTAATTTTCTTTTGATGCTTCAGTTTTTAATTAATGTATTGTAGGTCACGATGAGTTTTTTTGTGCCTATATATATGTTAGCTTTGTAAGACATTTTATAATCATCAAGTTGAAGTAAAATAGTAGTTTCTTCTTCTTCTTTGTTTTGTGTTCTTCTTTCAGTAGATAGAAAGAGAGATTTGAGTAGTAATTAGTTTCTTCCATCCTTCAGTTCGACCATATTATATGGATAGATGCTGGGTTATCTTCCTGTACCAACTACAATTACTGACTTACTGTAGTTCCCATTAAAAATTTTCACTCTAAAATAAGACCATAATAATCAAGTCAAAGAATAAGTTCTTACTTATATTTGTTCCCTCCATGCATGTAGTCGACTCTGAGTAGTTCACGATTTCCACCGATTGGTGGTTGACACACCTAATTAATACACGGGGACAACAATTTACTAAATAATCAAAAAAATCAGACTCATTATTATTTATTATCATTATTAAGAAGTAAGCATCAAGAAAGAGGAATTTGGCATATATTGGTGATGACGGATTTGTAACAAACCAAATATATTTGGAGACAATGACAACTAATACATAAGAACCGGTTACAACCAGTCTACCAGAGAAAAGGTAAGGAAGTCTGTCACAAGACAGCCTAAACCGTCGCGCAACCGCTCTGTCAAGAGTGTTCCTTGTCAACTTTGACCTGTGGAGAAGACAAAGAGAAGGGACAAGAAGGAAGGGAATGTTGCAATAACTGAGAATGAGGTAGTTAGAATGCAGTCACAGAGCAGTAAAACTTCACAGTTTTGAAGACTATCACTTTCTCTTTCATTGTCTTAACTCACTATGGTTTCAGGTTTCAGAGTTTTTTGGTTTTAATTCAGATCTCGGATCAGACGTCTCCAATCCTCTTCAATGGAGGATGGGTTCTGGTATTTGTAGGGAGTATCCCATTCCAAATAGGACAAGTGTCACTCGGCTAAGAATTTAGAGGGGGACCCTCAAGTGCTATGCAAATCCAAAGTGACACATGGCCCTGAATAATATCTTGGAGGACGCGTGTTCCTCAACACAGCTAAGTTACTTCTAGAGAAAGGGACCAAATCATTTCAAACCTTAAAAACTGCTCTGCGAAAGGTTACTTTGGAACTTGAGCAACACGGATCCGGAGATGCGTGTTACTTTCATACAGTTCCTAAGAGTAACGTCACCATTCATGCCGCCATTCCAGATAAGACAAAATCCTCTTTAGATAAGTTAGAAAGCAAATATTATAAGTCGGTGAGGTTTTCACCATGTGCTTCTCATTCTGAGAATCTGTCTCAATCAACCTTTTTAGGGGACAATTCAATGTATAAGGTTCTTTACTGAATTCGTATATTTCGAAGGAGAACTCCCTTTGGCGGCTATCTTCCTTCCAAGGGAATCAAGAACAACTATGTACTCATAGGGTGATCAATGTATTCTGAAATTACCCATGTAGAGAACTCGAGACTGAGTGTCTCATCAGGGAATTCGATTTCATGACCAATCGCCCTATAAAGAGGAGGTTGTTTTGAAATCCTCTAAGGTCTCATAGCTACAATAACCAATCCAAGTGCCTTCTACTTAGATGATATCAAAAGTAAACATGTGATTTCCTATAAGATGAAGTGAGAGGATGTTCTCAAAGTCCATGGGAAACCTATCTTCAAGAAATACATCTGAAAATGGTGTGCTTTCAACTTCTAAAGCCCTTTCCACTGGGAATTTGCTTTCCAGAAGCGAAAGTCCAAAGATATGACTCGAAGTAAATTTATAAGAATGAATAGCAGTGACTTCGAGTCCCAAGTTTGTAATTCAAATGCATAAAAGACTGCATTCAAGGGGGTAAACCCAAGTATGTGTTCTTCGAGGAGGACATAATCCTTAGTCTTTTGGGGATGACAAGTCCTTTGACGAATTGACCATCTCAAGGTGGTTAGCCTGGAATTCGCTTTAGCAAGAAGGAATATTCCTCCTTCAAATTCACCTTTGGCAAGAGGGAATATACCTCCTTCGAATTCACCATCTGGAGCTGGTTAGCCTACGCGTTTGCCTTTGAATCCTCTTTAGTAGGGGGAAATATACCTGCTTCGTGATCCCTTTAAGACAGAACATGATAAATGGTCTTTCAAAGCCTGTGGATAGGATCCAAAAATTAATTCTGAGTGAGAAGGTTCAGACAGTTCCCTCGGGTGTATTCCCTCGAGGATCTCTCTTTAAGTGGAATACCTCTAAAATGTAAAGGTATGTAATGAAAGTCACTCGAAGTCTGTTCTAGAGGATAACTAGACGTGACTTCGAGACTTCATTGAAGTCTCAGCTATGTGAGACGTATATTAGGGGTAGCATGCCTCTAAATATGTCCTTCGAGTAAAATAGAGTCCTTTGAAGGAAGAGGAAACCCTTCTTTCCTTCGAGTGCTAAAAAAGGCTGCGCGCTGGAGGAACGATAGTCCTCGTCCTTCTAAAGGAGTTGTGATTTGTTTTGTTTCAAAGTTCAAATCATTGGTACCTTCGTTCATCTCGAATGCAGTTAACTTAGAAGTTAACCACCTTTAGCTTTTGGACACGTGGAGCAATTCAGTGTAATGAAATACTCCTAGGGGTAGCTTCTCCAAGAAACTTTAACTTTTTAAGGTGATAAGGGCGGTCAGATATCTCTGACATGTTCAAAAAGTCTCCTTCAAAATCAAATCAGCGTACAACCGTTATGACAACTGGCACGCGTAAAGCGAAAAGGCGGCAGGTAATTGCTTTGGCAATAATTCTGTGTATGTAGGAATACTTAAAGTCCCGTACACTCTTTCCAGGAGGCTGCCACGTGTAAATAGCGGTTTTATTAAGGATGGGTATCACCAATAGCCCCCCAGTCTCTGTTTTCTTATGATAAAGAAGGAAACATGAACCTTAGGATAGTTTGTATTAAATGCAGGTTCTTCAAGGTGATACGTTTGCTCTTTCGTATTGCATGTGCTGAAGGCGCATTAAATGTTTTGATGATTTCCTTTTGGGTTGCGTGAACCGCCGAAAATTTGAATTTCCTTTGAGAAACTGCCTTTTGCCCTATAAATGGCAGTTCCGTTGATGAAGGGAACTTCCTGCAATCTTGTATTCTTTGAGATTTTTTGAGTTCTTGCTTTCCTGCTTTCTTGCTTTCTTGTTTCCATTGCTTTCTTTTCTTTCAATCTTTTCCAAGCATCAATGGCTCCCACGAAAGGTTCTTCCAGCAAAAAGACGACTCCTACCTTGGAGATTCCCACTGTGGGTTTCTGGACTCAGGTTCAGCGCCAGGAGCCATCAGGTGCAGTGCAGATAGAGGAAGATCTGCTGAGCCCCTACGACGAGAACACCTGGCAGGACATTGGATTTCCTCGCCTAGGTGCTTCTCCGGTCTTTCACTCAGAGAGGGGAGATTTTCCACTATCAAAGATCGGCTTCAGGTCTCACTTCAACATCCCCACTGGCTGGCCAGAGTGAGTGAAGTTTATTCTCGATAACAAGGAGTATAGAAAGAAGCTGGATGCTGCCGGGGTATTGGAGGCTGTTTAAATCTCTGTGGTCAAATTCCACAGGGATTACACGGGCCTGAAGAAGTTCGTCATCCGGTGGGACCCGGAGGACCATGTCTTTGTGACTGCCTTTGAGGAGATCACTTTGACACTGGAGGATGTAGCGATCCTCAAGCAGCTCCCAATCATAGGAGAAACCAATGTTGGGAACCTCACACTATCAGATAGTGAGGCTTAGAATGTGCAGTTGTTGAAGGAGGCGGCGTAGGCGTCACTTCAAAAATCGAAGTTGAAGAGAAAGAGTGCAGGTTTGAGTTCGAAGCACTCTCTCAATGGGTGGCTTCACTACTTCTGGTTTGAAGATGAGTCCTGGAACCAGAACAGTGCCTCCGTCAAGCGTTACTGGGGACCTGGCGAGTACAGCTTCGTTCATTTGGAAGCTTTCATCTTTTTTTGGTTGGTGCGGTTTATCTTCGAGGGGTACCCAGTGGAAAAAGTGAATGAATGGGCATTCCCTCTGGCCGTGAAGATTGCCATAGGAATCCGGATCCCTCTGGAACCACTTTTCCTAGGAACACAGTACGAGCACCTGGATCTACTGTGTAAGGACATGACAAGGAGCCGGGGAGAGAGACTCGTGGAGACCTCGGTTGATGCCAATTTCCTCCAATTATTTCTATGGGAGAGGTATAGCTGGTACAACCCCTTCAGCTTCAAAATTGTCTTCCCTGTTTCTGATGTAAGTATTCCATACTTTCATTTCTTTAAAATTTTGCTCTGTGATTGCCGTTTGAGCAGAATTTGTTCATATCTTCTGCAGGATGATGATGAAATAACTTCTCCTATTCTTTCAAATATTATAGAAGGAATATGCAGTGCCGTGGGCGCAGTTTCTCCGGTACAAGTTGAAGCTGAGGTCGCTGCCCCAAATAAAGAGGATAAGGTCCCATTAGCACCTCCGTCTATTGCAGAAGCGGTGGCAATTGTACATAATGACACAATGCCTCCCGCTGAAGCTCTTGCTGAAGATTCTACTGAGACTCCTGCTCCACCAGTTGTTCCTGCTTCAGAATTAGCCATGCCAGCTGCTGACCTTGCAAGGCCAAGTATTGAAGAAGTATCCGAAGCCGTTCCTTCGAAGGAACTGGAGGAGGCAGCAGTAGAGTCTTCCCTCCCCACAGTGCTTTCCCAAGCACTTGTGGTGAGTTCAGAAAGAGAACCCCGAACTTTAACTCCTATAGTGGGACGAAAGCGCAAAAGAGGGAGTTTTGCTGTCCCAGTTGTTCAAAAGATGAGAGAGTTGTCTCCTGATCCAGTGGAAGATCCTGAAGATAGCGAGCGAAAATACTGGATGAGTCTGATCAGGGTGACGTACGGGGAGTTCCTTTTTTAGACAGCCTGGCCAGATCCTAAGTTCAAGATGTTTGGATACAGAGAACTGTGCAGGCTGTTGGAGATTATGAGTCGGAGGACCCTGCATAACGTCACTATGGAGGCTCTGGCAATATAGGGAAAGACTGTGGATAGTCTAAAAGATATGAAATTTGAACTCGAGTGGCTAGCAAATTGGTTGGAGTAGGTAAAGTCCAAAGTCCAGAAGTACACCAAAATGAAGGAGTTTGAGACCTTGGTTGTAGCCCAGTCAGCTGAAGTGGAGAAATGTCGAAGCGCTTTTGAGCGGTGTAGGTCGGATTTGAGGGGATATGACAAGAGCATTGCTGAGTTGGAATCCTTACTAAAAAGGGCTGTTGAAGAGCGTGCTTAGACTCTCAAAGATGTGGAAGATGCTGCTCGTCTGGTGGCCCAGGAGCCATCCAAGCTCATGGAAGCACAAGTGAAGTTGATGAAGGTCACTCTTCCTATTCCCGGAGCCTCTAGACTTGGACTTCTTGAAGGCGCTTTTGAAGGTGTTACAGAATCTCAGCTGACTGGAGCACCTTGATTTCATTCTTTCCCATCTTGTAATCCTTTAGAATAACGAAGAGATTCTCTTATTCTTTCTGTAATGTACTTTGCTTGTATAGTATTCCTTTGTAACATAATTCTTTGTAAACGTACACTTCATATATTCAATAAAAGTATTTCTTCAGCCACTTTCCATTTACAATTTCTTCATTCACATTTTCTTCTAAAGGTATGATTTTGTAGTATCCGGAGGCTTGAGCAGAAATTACTTCAAATGGCCCTTCCCACTTAGGAGCCAACTTAGGCTTAATATCATTGCTGCGTGCATACCATATAGCTCGTAGGACTAAGTCACCAACTAGAAAACTTCTTGGTTTGACCAATTTGTTGTAGGCTTGGGCGATGATCTGGTGATAGTATAAGTTGCTTTCCAAAGCTCTTTGCCTCCACTCATTAAGATTATCTAACTCCTGAGTACGTAAGATATCAAAATCCCCAAAGTCTCAGTCTACTCCGCTCGCATGCAATATCCTTGCTGAGGCAACTTGAAGCTTAACCAGAAGGAGAGCTTCTACTCCAAATACTAGGGAGAAAGGAGTGGCACTAGTAGCCCTATGCTTGCTTATCCTATAAGCCCATAAAGCTTGAGGTAAAGATTCATTCCATTTGGTAGGTTGATCATACACCATCTTGCTCAGGATCCTGATCAAGGTTTTGTTGGTGGCTTCAGCTTGACCATTCCCTTGAGGGTAGTAAGGAGTAGCCTTGTTGTGCAAGATCCGATAGTGCACAGTTATCTCTTTGACTGGCCTATTGAGGAAGGAAGTTCCATTGTATGTGATGATCCTTTGAGGTGGACCAAAACGGAGGACAATGATATCCCTGATGAACTGAGCTACTGAAGCTCCATTGGCTCTTCTCAGAGAGACAGCTTCTACCCATTTTGTGAAGTACTCTGTGGCCACCAAGATTCAAGAATGCCCATGCCGACTCCTAGGATTAATGGGTCCAATCAAATCTAGGCCCCAAGTGTGAAATGACCATGGAGTAATGATTGACCGCATTTCCTGAGAAGGTTTATGGGGGATGCAATCTTAAATCTGGCACTTCACGCATTTTTTCACAAAATCTCCTGCATCCGCTTTCATGGTAGGCCAGTAGTAGGCTATGTCCTGGAGCTACTTGTATAACTTCTTCTTTCCTGGATGTGGTCCGGATGTGCCACCGTGGACCTCTCGAAGGACAATGAATATCTCTTGAGTACCCAAGCAGCGTAGGGGTGTCATTGAAGCTCCTTCGAAACAATTCTCCTTGCTCCATGTAAAAGCCAGGAATTTTACGTTTTAGCTGAAGAGCTTCAAATCTATCCGAAGGCAAGATTTCGTCTTGAAGGAATTTGAAATCTGGTTCCCTCAAGTCTGTAAACTCATAGAGGGAAAGCTTCAGCAACATCAGGTGGCTCTTGGCACTTGGTGTAGGAGAGTTGTAGCATGACAACTTCAAATGGCATGGAAGGCCAGGTATACCCCTGATCTATGAAGTCGTCGGTATAAGGCAATGAAATCAGGGAGCCCGCAGGTATCATCATGCATGGTTTGCATCTTTTCTTTGGCTTCCTCCGGCCCAATACATTTGAAGAGAGCTCCACTAATTCATTTATAATAGAGAGCCTTACCCTGCCTGGTAAAGTTCACCATAATCTTTATAGAAGTAGTAGGAGTCCGCTGAAGAAGGTTCTCTGGATCGCAAACAATCTGATACCTCCAATCCCCCTCCGAGATAGGTTCTTCATCTTCTTGCAGGAATTGGGTGGAGGGAGTGGCCCTTCGAATGACCTCCAAGGTGGTTGCATTGAATTCAAATTGGAGTCTGCTTCCCAAGTGGCCAAGGCATCAGCATGCTTGTTCTTGCTCCTCATTGTGTGAGTCAAGGAATAGCTTGTGAACCTTCGAAGGAGAGCCTGTATGGCTGTCCTATAAGGAACTAAGTCAAGTTCTTTGACTGCAAATTCATCATTGGCTTGGGAGACAACCAAGGAAAAGTCTCCTGAGATCTGGACGTTCTGCACATTTAGCTTACGTGCAAGGGATAAGCCAATCAGTAGAGCTTCATACTCCGCTCTGTTGTTGGTACATGAAAAATTCAATTTGAAGGAGAAGGGGAATTGCTCTCCATTGGGGGCTATTAGTTCACTCTCTGCTCCACCTCCTTGAGAATTGGATGAACCATCAAACTTCATCTGCCAATCCTCTTCGGAAACCACAGATACTTCATGCATGACTCATCTTCTTCTTCATGAGTGGAGAAGGCAGCTAGTAGGTCAGCAACGGCTTGTCATTTGACAGCCCTCGGAGTCTTCGCACACAATCTAAAATTGGGCTTGTTGAAGTAGCCATTTGATGTGTCTTCCATAAAGAGTAGGTTGAGAGAGAAGATACTTAACAGGGTCGCTCCTAGTCACAAGATGAATTGTATGTGCATGTAGATAATGTTTTAGCCTGTTCACCATGTGTACTAGGGTAAGACAAGATTTGTCTATCCTAGAGTATTTGATTTCAGCCCCCAGCAGAAGTCTGCTGATGTAATAGACAGGTCTTTCAATGCCTTGTTCGTCTTCCTGAGCAAGCAGACCTCCTATAGCTCGATTGGTGAAGGCAATGTATAACCGGAGAGGCTTCCCTCGAATTGGAGCCGTCATGGTATGAGGATGGGCGAGCACTCATTTGACAACTTCGAATGCTTGTTGTTATTCCTCCTTCCAGTCAAAATAAGCACTTTTCTTTAGGAGTGGCATGAGAGGAACTAAGTGGGTGGAAAGTCTAGGTATGAACTTCCGGATATAGGACACCCACTCAAGGAATGACTTCAGCTCCTTCTGAGTCCTGGGAGGAGCCAAGTCAATGACAACTCTGGCCTTCGTGGGGTCCAAGTCTATCGCATGCTTGTAGACTATAAACCCAAGGAGCTTCCTAGAGGAAACCCCGAAGGCACACTTCATGGGATTCATCTTGAGTTTATACATTCGGCATCTCTGAAATACTCTCTCCAACTTCTTGGCTGACTTGATGACCAGATCGTCCACGTAATCCTCAATTTCCCCATGCATCATGTCATGGAATTTAGCAGTCATGGCCCTTTGGTATGTTGCTCTAGCATTTTTAAGACCGAAAGGCATGACTGTATAGTAGAAGTTTCCCAAAGAAGTTCTGAAAGCGGTCTTTTCAGCATCCCTTGGGTCCATCAAGATCTGGTTGTACCCCGAGAATCCATCCATAAAGGAAAACATCTCATTCCCTATTGCAGCATCAATCAGTATATCCATCTTAGGCAAAGGGAAATCGTCATTTGGACAGGATTTAATGAGATCTCTGAAGTATACACAACATCTAATCTGCCCATTTTTCTTCCTTACAGGAACTATATTGGACAACTAAGAAGGATGTTGAATAGGTTTGATGAAGCCTGCTTGCAAAAGCTTCTCGACTTCAGCCTTGATCTATAGCTCAATGTCCGGCATGAAAGTCCTTGAGGCTTGCTTGACATGGTGCATTTCAGGGGAGATGTGAAGCTTGTGAGTCACCAACCCAGGATCAAGACCTGGCATTATCTTCATAGCTCCATGCGAAAACATCCTTGTACTGGGAGAGTAGTGCTATGAAGGTCTTCTTGTGATCTGGCTCGAGGGAGGAAGAGATCTGCACAGGTTTGTTGACGGTTGGATCCTCTCCAAGATCAATTGTGGTCAATTCTTCCTGAACAGCCTGAACACCGTCTTGTAAGTGTTCCGGGGCTGGTTCAACTTTGGATTCAGGAGACTCTGGCCTTTCTTCATCAGGGGCGCACTGCAAGACATTAGCGGATGGAGCCCCCTGTGATTGCTATAAGAAGTAGACGTGTCTCCCATCTGGGAGGTCCACCCTTATACAATGAGCCTTCGAAGGTCGAGAGCCTTCCGAAGGAGCTGGTGCTGATGAGGTTTGTTTTGAAGAAGATGGTGTTGATGAGGATGGAACTGAAGAAGGTGTTGGGTGAGCATTCGGTTCCAAGGTAACGCATAAGGGTAGAAGAGTTCCCTATGACTTGGCGACGCAGCATTCCCTTTCAAGAGCAAAACCATCATAATGGTTTGCCTCAGCATAATGGGTCCCTGATTCGTTCTACCACCACCCTGACAAGCTTCCCATTCCAGATCCCCTTCAAACACTGATGGTAGGTGGAAGGGACCACCTTCGCTCGGTGTATCCATGGTCTGCCGAACAGTGCGTGAAATGCTGCTCTGTCATCAATGACATGGAAAGTAGTAGGGAATCTGAAGGAACCTACACGGAGGTTGAGAGAGATGTAGCCAATTGTTTGCTGCCACTGGGTGTCAAAACCCAGAATCTGGATCTGGCTAGGGATGATGCATTTGCTGGAAACACCAATCGCCTCCAAGATCTTGAAAGGGATAAGGTTGACTGCAGAGCCGCCATCTACTAGCGCCCTTCGGACCTCCACATGTAAGGTGGCATTTACATACAACGGTTTATTGTGGTCCTCCGAAGACGCCATCATGTCTTCCTCCGAGAAGGTTATAGCATGCTTGCCAAGTCATGGAGAGTGGTGTGTGGAAGCTTCCTGGCAGTTGAAGCACTGGAAATGATACTTCTTCATAATTCCCAGCAGCGCCTGAGTAGCTTCTGCCTGCATCTCTGAGGTGAATTTCATATCCTTAAAGAACATTTGGAACTTGGTGGTATCACGCGTAGCCTCACTGGATTGGGGGTCTGATCTCTGCCGATTTGTGAAGATGGACATCATGCTCACGACCTCTCTTCCTTTTCCTCTATGTTGGGGATGAGGATCAGTATGAACCTTTGCATTTGGCAGTTCAATATCTCCGGCAGCCAGCCTAGCATGGAAGAGCTTCCTTAGAGCCCAGCAGTCGAAGGTGGAGTGACGGGTATGGCGGTGGAACTTGCAATACCACGGGGAACGTTGGTCAGCTTCTGAAGGTTCCTTTTCAATGGGTGGCAGCAGGACGCGAACATCTTTGATCCATTCCTGTAGTAGGGCATCCAACTAGGCAAGAGAACAGGTTACTTCCGGAGGAGCCGCACGTCTCTCCCAGTTGTTGTTGCTAGTGCTAGGCCTGCCTTTCCTCTTGGGAACAGGCTCTTCCTCCTTGTATGTAGTAACAGCCAAGGCGCACTTCCTTTTTATCCTCTTCTCAGGGGTAGGAATAGAGGCATTTGTCCTCTTGGCGTACTCGTACATCTTGGTGAAACTCTTGATTTCGTGGTTCTCTACATGGATGCGGTATGGTTAGAGCATGTCGTTGATGCATATCCTGAAACACTTCTCCTCAGAAGCTGCTTCCGTGCAGGTGACCACCATGTCCCTGAAATGTTTAACGTACTGGACCAGGTCCTCCTCCTGCTTTTTCCTCTCCAGCTGAGATCGATAATGGTGAGCTTCTCTTCAGTGATGAAGAACTTGTGGTGAAACAGCGACACCATATCTTCCCATGCATGCATAGAGCCAGACTCTAACCTGTTGTACTAGGTATAAGCTCGCTCAGAAAGTGATTTGGAGAACTCCCTCAAACAGAGTTTCTTGTTGCCAGCATAAGCTCTCAATGCTTCAATGAAGCGACTAACATGTTCTCTGACATTCCCATTCTGCCCTGAGAACTGGGGAAAGAAAGGGATTTCATAGTCTTTGGGGTATGATAAGCTAAGGAGAATCTCCGGATATGGAGGACAAAAGTCACTACTAATCCAGTCCGTATCTCTGGACTGAGACTTCTGTAGGAGAGCTTGGACAACAACAATGGTGACAAAGCTTGTTTTGGGTGCAGATGGAGGTACGGAAATGTGTGGAGAAGGTTTGACGGGAGAAGTTTTGATAGGAGGATTTGCTAAAGAGCTGGGAATAGGTTTGCTGGGCAAAACATCCAGCTGGACCTGAAGAGAAAAATGGTTGCCCTAAGAACTGTGAACAGGTTTGCTGGGCAAAGTGTCCAGTGAAGTCGCCAAAAATGGTGATGACAGATTTATAACAAACCAAATATATTAGCAGACAATGACAACTAATATATAAGAACCGGTTACAACCAGTCTACCAGAGAAAAGGTAAGGGAGTCTGTCTCAAGATAGCCTAAACCGTCGCGCAGCAGTTTTGTCAAGAGCGTTCCTTGTCAACTATGACCTATGGAGAAGACAAAGAGAAGTGACAAGAAGGAAGGGAATATTGCAATAACTGAGAAAGAGACAGTTAGAATGCAGTCACAGAGCAATAAAACCTCATAGTTGTTGAAGACTACTCTCTTTCTCTTTCAGTGTCTTAACTCACTGTGGTTTCAGGTTTCAGATTTTTCTGGTTTTAATTCAGATCTCCGATCAGATGTCTGCGATCCTCTTCAATGGAGGATGCATTCTGGTATTTTTAGGGAGTTTCCCACTCTAAATAGGACAAATGTCCCTCGGCTAAGCATTTAGAGGGGACCTTCACATGCTAAGCAAATCCTGAGTGACATGTGGCCCTGAATAATATCTTGGAGGATGGGTGTTCTTCAACATATCTAAGTTACTTCTAGAGAAAGGGACCAAATCACTTCAAACCTTAAAAACTGCTCTGCGAAAGGTTACTTTGGAACTTGAGCAACACAGATCCGGAGACGCGTGTTACTTTCATATAGATCCCAAGAGTAACATCACCATTCATGCCGCCATTCCAGATAAGACAAAATCCCCTTTAGATAAGTTAGAAAGCAGATATTATAAGTCGGTGAGGTTTTCACCATGTGCTTCTCATTTTGAGAATCCGTCTCAATCAACCTTTTTAGGGGACAATTCAATGTATAAGGTACTTTACTGAATTCGTATATTTCGAGGGAGAACTCCCTTTGGCGGCTATCTTCCTTCCAAGGGAATCAAGAACAACTATGTACTCATATGATGATCAATGTATTCTCAAATTACCCATGTAGAGAACTCGAGACTGAGTATCTCATCAGGGAATTCGATTTCATGACCAATCGTCCCTATAAAGAGGAGGTTGTTTTGAAATTCCCTAAGGTCTCATAGCAACAATAACCAATCCGAGTGCCTTTTACTTGGATGAAATAAGAAGTAAACATGTGAATTCCTATAAGTTGAAGTGAGAGGACGTTCTCAAAGTCCGTGGGAAACCTATCTTCAGGAAATACATCTGAAAATGGTGTGCTTTCAACTTCTAAAGCTCTTTCCATTGGAGATTTGCTTTTCAAAAGCGAAAGTCCCAAGATATGACTCAAAGTCAATTTATAAGAATGAATAACAGTGACTTTGAGTCCCAGGTTTGTAATTCGGATGCATAAAGACTGCATTCGAGGGGGTAAACCCATGTCTGTATCCTTCGAGGAGGACAGAATCCTTAGTCTTTTTGGGGTGACAAGTCCTTTGACGAATTGACCATCTCAAGGTGGTTAACCTGGAATTTTCCTTAGGAGGAAGGAATATTCCTCATTGAATTCACCTTTGGCAGGAGGGAATATACCTCCTTCGAATTCACCATTTGGAGGTGGTTAGCCTGCGAGTTTGCCTTTGAATCCGCTTCAGCAGGGGAAAATGTACCTGCTTTGTGATCCCTTTAAGTCAGAACATGATAAATGGTCTTTCAAAGTCTGTGAATAGGATCCAAAAATGATTTCTGAGTGAGAAGGTCTAGACAGTTCCCTCGTGTGCACTCCCTTGAGGATCTCTCTTTAAGTGGAACACCTCTAAAATGTAAAGGTATGTAATGAAAGTCACTCGAAGTCTATTCTAGAGGATAAATAGATGTGATTTCGAGACTTCATTGAAATCTCAGCTATGTGAGAAATATATTAGGGGGAGCATGCCTTTAAATATGTCCTTTGATTAAAATAGAGTCCTTCAAAGGAAGAGGAAACCCTTCTTTCCTTCAAGTGCTAAAAAAGGCTGTGCGCCGGAGGAACGATAGTCCTCGTCTTTCTAAAGGACTTATGATTTGTTTTGTTTCAAAGTTCAAATCATTGGTACTTCGTTCGTCTCGAATGCAGTTAACTTAGAAGTTAACCAACACCTTCAGCTTTTGGGCACGTGGCGTGATTCAGTGTAATGAACCACTCCTAGGGGTAGCTTCCCCAAGAAGCTTTACCTTTTTCAGGTGATAAGAGCGGTCAGATATCTCTGACATGTTCAAAAAGTCTCCTTCAAAATCAAATCAGCGTACAACCGTTATGACAGCTGGCACGCCTATAGCGAAAAGGCGGCAAGTAATTGCTTTGGCAATAATTCAGTGTATGTGGGATTACTTAAAGTCCCGTACACTCTTTCCAAGATGTTTCCACGTGTAAACTGGGGTTTTATTAAGGGTGGGGATCACCAATATCATCATTGGCCACTATAATTAACCTTAGTGACTACTTAGAAGTAGTAGATGGAAAATACACCTCAAAGAAAACGGTTTTGAGCTGTCTTGTCCAATCACCTAGAGTTTGAATGTGAACACTCAGGTAGTCGACTCCCGGAACGGAAGTGATGGTGCATGGTTTCGTATGCTTATTACTTAGTTAATA
>JAUPMG010037704.1:0-14390 GCA_031762675.1 Pachysandra terminalis | reverse complement strand
TATATACATTCATGGTTTCAAACTATGTGATATTTTGGCTTTAGGATACCATTTATGGAGTTATTTGACATTTAGACATTTTTATTTTAATTTTCATTCTTATATAAATGACTAATTGTATAAACATGCAACGTCAATCCCCATTTAAAACCTTAAAAAACAAAAAATTTATCAAAAAACAAAAAATTTATCAAAAAACAAAATTTCTCCAACCTGGCGAAATATTTCGCCAGGCTGGCGAAATGTCGAGCGAAACAGGTATTTAGAACCTTGGTTGAATTTAAATCTACTATATGCCTTTACAGTCATCCAATCAAATAGACAAACAGGTGGTGTCAAGTTAAAGAAACAGTTAATCAATTAAATATTATGAACTTGACCATAGTATTTGATGTAAATTTAATAATGAGCCTGGGGCTTTTTGCAAATTGGGTCAAGATCGTAACATTTGGTATCAAAGCGAGGAGATGGAATAGAATGCCTCCTCCAAGTCGGACCCATATTGCTCCCCGTGGAGAGAATTAGAAGGAGAAGGGAAGAATGAAACAGTTTCAAAGAATCAATTTCCTATTAGACATTGGATCAACATTTGTACCCCTTTTGAGTGAGTACCACAAGAAAACCCTTTTGATTGCCTTTGTATCCAATTTTGTACGATTTGGATCCAAGACGTGAGTAAAACAAAGACATCTGAAAACACTAGGAGGAATAGAGAAATGAGATTGATTTGGACAAAGTATCTGAAGAGGATATCTGAACTTCAAAAACCTTGATGGCATCCAATTAATAAGAAATGCAACTATAAGAACTACTTCAGCCCAATATTTTTTTGGAACATTCGTAGTCAACAATAAACTCCAACAAACCTCCAAAATATGTCTATTCTTTCGTTCTGCAATACGATTTTGTTGAGATGTACACCAGCAAATGGTCTGATGAACTATGCCGGCACCCTCCAGATACTTCTGCAAGTCTCCTTCTAAGTACTCCATTGCATTGTCCAATCGAAACATCTTTATGTTTTTTCATACTATTTTTGAACCATCTTAAGGAATCATTTTTGGGTAGATCACTCCTTGACTTCATTGAGTACAACCAGGTACATCGAGAAAGATTATCCACAAAAATTGTCCAAAGAAATAATGGGTGAGGGACCCCATATATCAGAATGAACAAGCTGAAAAGGAGAACTACTTTTAATGTAATGATATTCATTCAAAGAAGCAATAGTGAGGGACCCCACATATCAAAGTGAACAAGCTGTAAATAAAAAATCTACCTTTATTACCGCTCAAAGGAAAATAGGATCTACAATGTTTGGAACACTAATAAGCTTGACAGTGTAGATTTAAAAAATACTTCGACATAAACAATTTTGGGAATAGAACTTTCAATGAAGGTAAAGATAGTGGGCATAACAGTCATATGATCAGAAGCCCCTGAATCAATGACCAAAGAAGGGAAAGAATCTTTTGAAACTAAATTAGCAAACATAGTACCTGACTGAGGAAAATAAGTAGACGAGTCAGGCTGAGCACAACCTTCCAATTTCCGAATAAGGCAACAAAGGATTTACAACTCTAAGGTTGGCAAACTGATAGAAGAAGAAGGGCCTCAGTTGACAGATTTGGAAAGGTGAAGGGTACATTAGTTGCATTGCTGTCATTAGGAGGTTTAGTGTTCTGATTACCCCTATTGTACTTAGCAGGCCTTCCACGAAATTCCCAGCATATCTCTATGGTGTGTCGAGTCTTGCTACAATGAGTGCACTTTAGTTTATACTTGTCCACCCTTCTATTGCAACCTAGTGCTAAATGCTCACCAGAATCAGGTGCAGACTATTGCATAACTTTTTTTTGACTTTCCTCCCCTTGAACAAGAGCATATACTGTGTCTAGGGAAGTTAGTGTATCTTGTGCCAAGATCTCACCTCTAAGCTGTTTATAGTCTAAGTTCAAGCCTACTAAGAAGTCAAAGATGAGGTGTTCCTCAACCTGTCTCAGATATTTATCTCGATCAGCATCAATATCCCATTCCAAAATCAGATAATGATTCAACCCTTCCCAAATCCATTGAAGAATTGCAAAATACATAGATAAAGCCATTTCCACTTGACAAAGATTAGCACTGGCTGATACATCCGAGCAATATTCCTCCCCCATGAAGATGTTTGATGTACCTTTTCTCAAATAGCTTCTATTGTTTTCAAAACATGAAGGTTTGGCTGATCTGTGGTTGCATTGAGTGAAGCAACCAGGACATCACAATCAAATTGTCCTGCTCCCACCGTACATATGCTGGATCATCCTTTCTAGGCGCTTGATCCCTACTTTACTCTTCCTTCAGTATACATTTGGGCATAATGACAGTATGAAACCGTTAGAGATAGTTCGTCCCATCCAACCTAACAGTTGTGATGAGTACATTTGGCATGTCACTCAGGCTATCTCCAGGGATTACAATTCCTTGCACTAAATAGTCCAGACTTCCCTACTGTCTCCTCAGAACTCCTGATCGTAGACATCTTCTACATAGGACAACCCCAACTACCTTCGAAGATTTTATTTTTAAAAAAACATTATTACTTATAGCATCTTCTCAACAAGGGACGATCAACCTTAGTGGTTGCGGTCTCCTAAAAGGCCATACGACTGCCGACAACAGCCATACACATCAAAAACAAAACCCAGAAAACAGCAGATCTGCTGCTGGGTTTGCTTTCTGGATCAAAAAAATGAACAAAACAATAGGAAATTCAAAGGGTTCTAGACATCTCCTCGCTCTGATACCAAATATTACAAACCCAACCAATACCAAAAGCCCCAGGACACGCTATTACATTTACATTAGTATTCAAACGACACACCATCAAACGGATTGACAGCTTACTTGAACGATACCATGTTTCTATATGCTACTAAACATGAAAATTAGAATATAGATCGTAGGTGATTTACCAAAATGACTTGAATTCAAGTGTCACAAGCTACATTGGACCAAACATTAAAAAAGTGGTTCATTAGTACATGGTTCAGAAAATACTACTCCTTGATGTAAGGAATTAAACAATCAGTTTCAAGCATACACCTCTTTAGAGTACAAGAAAATCTATGTCAGCTAAATTCCCATAATAAAAAATATATTTAAAGGAATCCGGAAAAGAAGCAGGGAATAAATAGTAAAAATAAGTGCATATGCCACATTTTTCTTACAAGATCATATCTAAGGTCCTGAATGATAGATTAGCTACTGTTCTTCCTCTTATTATATCATAGGAACAAGGGGCTTTTACCAAAGGAAGGTCCATTCATGATAATATTATTATTACATTGCTCAGGAATTGATGTCAGACATTGATAATAAAAGTTTTGGGGGCAATCTTGTTATCAAGGTGGATATGGCTAAAGCCTATGATAGGCTTGAATGGGATTTCCTAGAAGTAGTCTTATCGAAGTTTGGTTTTTCTCTTCCTTGAATATCTTTGATTCAAACGTGTATATCTAATTGCTGGTATTCGGTCCTTCTTCAAGGCTCGGTTCATGGGTCTTTAATTCATCCTGCGGTCTAAGACAATGTGATCCTTTATCTCCGTCTCTATTTATAAGTGCAGAAGTTCTTAGCAAAAATCCTACTAAGGATTTTTAGGAAAGAAGAATTAAGCATTTCAAGCAGAGAAAAGTTGTTATTCCTATTTCTCACTTTCTTTTTGCAGATGATATATTAATATTCACCAATGGTCAACGGAATTCCTTAAAATGCCTTCTGGAGCTCATTAATAAATAAGAGATTTCTTCTGGGCAACTAGTGAACAAGGGTAAGAGTTGTTTTATTGCATCTAAATTTATATCTTGCACAAGGAGGAACATGATTGCTCAAACTACGTTGTTTTCCCCAAAGGAATTTCCCTTTACATACCTTGGTGTTCTTTTATGCAAAGCTAAATGTAAAAAACATTACCTTAATGATATTGTTGATAAGGTCAGAGGAAAAATTGATGGTTGGAAATCTAAGTTGTTATCTTGGGGTGGTAAGCTAACACTTATTAAAAGTATTATGTCCCCAATTCCTATTCACCTTTTGTCTGTGCTTTCGATTCCCAGTCTTCTATGTGGCAGATACTAATCTTATTAGTTCGGATGTTAAAACGTATTGATATGATGGACAAGGAAGGTGACTAGAATATTCAGCTGACCAGAACTCTTCTTATCCCTGAAGCTGCAGATAGACTTCTTTTTACTAATGTGGTCATCATTCAAAGACTAGACAGGTTGATTTGGAAGCCTTCTAAGTCTGGGAATTTTACCTCTCATTCGGCATGGAAAGCTATTCAGAATTCTGGTGTGGGTTTATCTTGGACAAAGTGGTGTTGGCATAAGGTTATTCCAACCAAAATATCTTGTTTTTTTATGGAGAGTAATGCACAATGTGGTTACTGTGGATAGTAACATTCAAAGATTGAGTGTTAGCTTGGCTTCAAGATGTCAGTGTTGTGGTTGCGAGGTGGAAACAAAGGATCATATTTTTCTATAGGTTATTTAGCATCAAGTGTTTGGAATAACTTTGCACCATTATTTAATAGGAATAATCTTCATGGTCAAAATATTAAGGACAAAGTTCTTCATTGGTTTGCAAATTGCCATGATCGATCTCAAGTTGGTCAGCTCAAGGGTATTGTGACTGCCTTTATTATTTGGGAGCTTTGGATTGAACAGAATAATCGCCTGCATGGAAACCCTTATAGAAGGGTAAGCTCTATTATTATGAAAGTTAAATTCTGGTTACAAGAGACTTCCTGTTTGCTTAAGGTCAATTCCCCTCCTTTTGCAGACGATATTAGTCTTGAAGCTTTGGGTGTCAAAGCTATTAGAACTTCGGTCTAGAAATTTATCGCAGTTAAATGGTTAAAGCCAAGATTTGGGACTGTGAAATTAAATACAGATGGGTTTGCTAAACCCAATAGTCATGGTTGTGGTGGTGGAGGCATATTCAGAGATTTTAAGGATAATTTTATTTTTTCCTATGCTCACTATTATGGTCAGGTTCACAACATGATTGCTGAAACTAGAGCCTTATGGAATGGCATTAGATAAGTAAACATGATGGGTTTTGGTAATCTGGTGATTGAATCAGATTCACGTGTTCTAGTTGAAACGGTTAAAAGAAATTTCATGTGCAATTGGGGAATACTTCACTTGATTTATTTGATCAAAGCAGACATTCAAAATTTTCAAATCAGTCACATCTACAGAGAAGGTAACGCGTGTGCAGATGACCTCGCCAATCATGATTGCTCTTCTCAAGTTAACTCAATTTATTATGATCGTGATCATATGCCTGTCAATGCTAAAGAGACTATTCGAATGGATGGATTGGGGTTGCATTTTATTAGGAAGATGTAGATGATTTTATTTCATTGTATTTAAAGGATCTTCAATATAAGGAGTTATTTTCGTGCATTGTTTGATTATCAACTCTATGCACATGCATTTGCTTTGAGGTAAGGTTCTTTATGTCCCCCCCATGTATTTATTAATCTTTTTAATATACAGGTCGGGGTCACTGCCTCAACCTCTCACTGTTAGAGTGCTTCGAGGCCCAATATGGCTTAGAGGGTACTAATTAAAAAAAAAAGTACATAGGCCTCATAAGAATGGAGTTAAAGGTAAAGATGATATGAAGAGAGAGAGAGAGAGAGAGAGAGAGAGAGAGAGAGAGAGAGAGAGAGGGTGAGGTCATTATAATTGATCAATTATTTCCACAATTCAGAGTATGAGAAAATAAAATAAAATAATGACCTTGGCACAAGGAGAACTGATCCAATGGTAGAAATTAGAAGAAATATATAAAATTTTGGCTTTGCAAAAAATTATTTTTATCATTCACAAGCAAGTTTAGTGTTAAAGTACAATGTTGAGTAAAATAAACAAAAAGCTGGACAAGATGTATAATACTATATTATATAGACAATGATTTCATTTCTCCTTCCAACCAAAAGTATAAAAAATTCAGGCATGAATTAGAATACATGCATAACCATCTACACAAGGTTAGACTTAAAAATGGACAGTGATAGCATGATTATACAAAATTTCAGGAGAAATGAGTGTAGCAATAAATATCAGTGCCTAAAAATTATTTAAAAAAAAACGTATAAATCATCACTCTCAAGCCCAACTCCAAGGAGATAGACATGAACTGACATAAACCATCTCTATCAAACAAGTACAAAGGATCAGAAATTTACTCTTAATTCTGAGGGTGTCTTCCTTTTCATTGCAGCTTCGGCATGAAGCTTCAAAGCACCTCCACCAAGAGGAAGAGAATTGGTTGTAAAAGAACCAGGAACAGCAACCTTTGCCATACGTACTCTAAGATACGAAAACTGCTACCCCTTCTATGATCAATTCACATCCTGCAATTTCTACAAGCAATTATTAATGAAACAGCAATTCTGTCACTAACTGCAGTGTCGGAGATAAGTGATAACTCATGCCTTAGCCTGATTGTCAGTTAGGTGCCTGTGTATAATACTAAGGATGTAAGCATCATTTCCGAAGAAGGTCATAAAATGCTAAAACTGTACTATTTTATTTTGTAGAGCCCTTGTTAATGAAAATAAGACTTCAAGTGAGAGCTCCATTTCTTCTTTATCTAGTATCCACATTTCAACTTGGGTTAATAGATTGATTAACAACACATCCATTTACAGATTTTTCTATTAAAGAGGGGAAATCAATCAAAGGGGCTGGTACTGTTATCCATCTACATGCCATGATTATTGACTTATCTCTAAAGTTTATTTGTGCTCTCTGTTGTTAAACTCTTACAATTTATTGTATAAATCTTACGATTCGATTCAATTTGACCCTAGATCGATTCAAATCAAGGAAGAAATCGGTTTACGTTTGAATCTTACAATCTATACATTGAATCTCACGATTTACGATTTAATCGTACGATTCATATGATTCAAGCAACTCAACTCTGCAATACCAAAGAAAAATGACCTCTTCTTTTGTATCCAAAGATTTCCCTTTTTCTTGTTTGATACTTGTTTATATAGAATATGGTACTCTAAAACAATTAAATATACATAAAGAAATATTGTTTACATATTTTTAAACAATAAAAAAGCCCTTTTTCCTAAGATAAATCCGAAAACCTTAACCCCAAACCCTACTTCTATTAAAATTACCATGAATCTTACAATTTACAATTCGAAATTACGATTCAATTCTAAGTGTGTAAGAGCTAGAAAATCATAAATAAGAAATTCTTTTAATAATAAGGGTATAATGATAATTTACTAAGATTCTAATATGAACTATCTGCTTAAACTCTTTTTAACTTATTATGTATTTGAATTTTGATTGACTTATTGTACGAGGACTTTGTATGATCACACATTATAACATAATATATCGTTTGGGGCTTAATTAATTTGCATTGGGCTTAATTAATTAGTCGTGAACTTAATTTAAAGGAATTGGGCCTGTTTAATTGAATTGGGTTTAAGTAATTAACTATGGGCTTTAATTAATTAAATTAATTAGCTTAATTGGCTTAAGTAATTTCCTTAAGGCCCAAAACAATAAAATAGACTTTAAATAGATTAGAAATTCGTATGGAATTAATAAGTACTAGAAAATAGGAGTAATAGTTGAGATAGGAGTCTCTAGTAGTCAAAAATAGAAGTATACTAGTTGTACTAGGACTATAAGTTGTTTCTAACACCTAATATTATAAATATAAGACTTTTAGGTCAATCTAAACCTAGGAAAACCCAAGAAAACGTGGAGAACCTTTGGGAGAAGAGATCTTGCATCTCTAAACCTTAAAAGCCTAAAAGATCAAGTGAAGAAGAAGAACCAACAATAGAATTCTGCAGTACATGTGAGTTTCCCTTTCAATTTCTTGTGTATTTATGCCTAAACCCATGCTCTAACATGGCGGATTCCTTTGTGAATGATATATATGTGTTTCCCCATGTTTCTATATAAAACCTAATTCAATATAAGAAAGTATGAAGCATGTTTTGATTGAATCATAAGTTCTAGACTACAAATCAAGAATGATATTAAGTATGTTTTGTTGGGTATAAAGTATTAGGTTTTGTATGGAATACTATTCTATAATGTTGATATATATATATATAGATACATGTATGTGCGTTGGTGTGTTTTTGCTTGAATTCTATGAAGTTCCGTACCTTTGGTATACCACTCGGCATACCTAAGGGCATGCCGAGAATTCTGGGCAGACTTCGGTACACACTTCGACCTACCGAAGGGTGTTCTAAGAATTTGGTAGTTCGGGTTGGTTTGCCGAAACCCCTTCGGCAAACCAAAACCCCTACGAAAGTCTCTGTGTGTTATTTTGTGATTCTCGGGTTGGTCCATCGAACTGCTTCGACGTACCAAAGTGGCAACCGAAGGATTTTGGCATACCCTCGGTAGGGTGGTCGGCAAACCAAGAATTTTGATGTTGGTCCAATAATCATGACATTTTACAGAGAGCATGTTAAAACACTAAATAGATGGAATATGAAGTATATTTAATGATTTGATAAATATTTAATATAGTAATGCCTATGATTAGAATTTTGTCTATGTTTAAATGATAATAAGGATATTATGCACTATATATACTTATATCTATTTATAATTATTATTAATGTACATGTGTGATATTTATATATGCGAAATAAGATAGTTTATGAGAATGTGTCTCATATGTTTGCTTGATGAATATGATGTGTGTGAGCATGATATACTATGTTGTGTGAATTACATTAATAATGGGAATTAAACTACATCAGTTGCCTTGAGATTACCTAGCAGGGATGGCAGTGTTGTACTAAGTTGGGGCATATGAGTGTACTGCCAATGAGAGGTATTGTTATATGTTATATGTTATATGTTGTGACCGCCCATGTGGGGCAAGTGTTTGACCAAAGTTGAGAAGTGAGCCCTGTATTGGGACTCCAATAGACCAAGGTTGAGTGAGCCGTGTATTGGGACTCCAATAGACCAATTATATGGACTATTGTTGGTAGTCTATACTTTGGTGTGTTTATGAAGTCATCTTCCAGTGAATCTTCCAATGATGGCTTGGATGTGTTCCGCTGACAAACAAAAAAAAGAAATTGGGGGATTGTACCTCGGGGGTCGAAAGTCCCCGAAACTAAGATGTACATGTAGAATACCTTCAGCTCAATTATTCTTATGATGGCCCACATGGTTTGAGAAGACATTGTGGGAGTTGATTGATGGTCAGGCATCGCATACATTGTATGGGTAAACAGCATGCATTGCATTTCATATTATTGTGCATGTTTTTGTGTGATTTTTCTTGTGTATGATGCACTTGACTTACATGTTATCATATAGACTTAGGCATATTAGTACAGTTGACCAATTTGTGTGAACTTACAATCATTGAGCCAAATTCCAAGTGAGATAGGAGAGAACTACATTATGTGGTGTGTGTGTGTAGTGCTCAAACCTATGAGATAATATTCATTATTTCTCAGTTATTATATGATATTACTTATTTTCTCATAACATGTGTTTTTGAGTAAATACCCTGATTTGAAGGGCTTACTCATCCGAGCTTTCAGCTTATGTTTGTTGTTTAATATTTTCAGGCAGTGTTTACAATGTCAGCGACATGTCGGGCGACATGGGTGACATGTTGCCAATTCCGAAGTGGGCGACACGAAATCAAGGTACAAATCGCTTTACCGTGATTTCGGCGACATGTCGATGACACGGGCGACATGTCAGTGACATGGGCGACATGGGAGAAATTTTCAGTTTTTTTAATTTTTTTTAAAAAATTAAAAAAATGTTAGACATTTGTTTTTTGCATTTGTTTGATGTATTATGATGTATTTAGACACTACTTAGGGTTGTTTAAAACTCGGAGGGAAAACCCATCAAAAATCCCACATTTCCCCAGATTTTCCCATCATTTCCCCCATATTTCCCTTTTCCTCCTCATAGATATGGCACTTGATTTCTAGTTTTATATATCTTTTAATTGACTTACATTCACTTTTAGTGTGGCTTAATTAGATGTAGCATCTTTTTTTATAGCTTATAGACCCGACAGTGTATAAGTTGACCCCCCCCTCAAGTAATGACTTTTAAAGTGTAAGGATTTTTTTGCATTTTTTGATGTATTTGGATGCATTTAGGTCTTAATTAGACATGTTTAAAGTTTGGGACCAAAAATCCATGGTTTCCCCACATTTCCCCGATATTTCCCCCGGTTTTCCATCAAAAAGCCATGGTTTCCCCACATTTCTCCCTCTTTTCACCATGTTGTCGACATGTCGCCGAAGTCACCTGGCGACATCGACATCGTAAACCTTGTTTTCGGGTACTGGGTTGATATACCAGAGAGTTCAGCTTTATTGGGAATAGATGGGTAGAAATCTACTTGTCTTTATTATTATAGTTGAACTCACATGACTTAGTTAAGCACATCATAACATTTATTAATTATTTATTGGAACTATTATTATTGCTTTCACTTATGTTCTATATTTTTTTGATCGATAACGAAGGAGATGTATATGCAAAAGAGAAAGTACATGAACAAAGGTAGACAGTTCCCCAAATATAGAGAACCGACTACTGAAACAGAAAAAGAATAAAACAAAAGCAAATTTAAAAGACCCAAGGAGGCCATAAAAGACCCAAATTTAAAAGGTTGGAAAATGCAACTCTCACCCCAACGCAATGGGAGTGGCTAAGCAATATAGAACATAAGCGAGGATTCTTGGAGGAGTTCGAAGCGTCTTATTGATACTATTTTGGGTACCACAGTTGCTTGGTGTGGAGCTCTTCCCGAGCTTTAGATCATTTCTTCTTCAGATCTTATTAGATGTTGGGATACCATTATAGTGATGTAGCCTCTAACGATTTTCAAATCGATTCACGATTTGACAACCTTGCCTGTGCTTTCTTAGGATTAAAGAAAAGCTTTACTATTCTTTATTTTACTTCACGTTCATTAAAATGATGGTTTTCATTCAACCTCTGTATTTGAAATAGAACAGACTCCAGTTATTGTGCATTATTATGCCAATGGCTTGACATTTCATAAACTAGGCATGCTGAAAATATCATACATCCATGTAGAGAGATATTTAGTTAACCATGTATTTTATCCTGAAAGCATCATATATCCAATAAATTCCGTCTTCTAAGTTCACTGGGCATGCTCTTACATGCCTAAGCAATCAGCCAAGCCAACAACAAGATTTGTCTAGGCATTTTTGCAACATTACAACATATACTAGCCTGTGTTCCTCCCAAATTTTCTAACTAGGTAACTAAAATCTTGACTCTACTATCATACAACAGTGCAAACAACCCCAATTTGAGCAATGAAAATTGATTTCAAGTGACTAAATCAAAACAATAACCATTAAATGTAATAGAAAGTCGAGCAAAACAACACCAAAATTACCAACCATTTCTGAATAATTTCACTGCTATAAAGAAATTCTTCTAAATTACAAAATAACACCACAAAGTTGCTAACATGCTCAAATCACTGTGCATCAGATATTAAAATAGCAGATCGCTTCTGTGTCAGTTTTCCCAAGATGGGTTCCCTCTGAAAAACATCAAAGAACTGCAAGAGAGTGATAGAGTGAGCGAGGCAGGAGAGCCTCAATGTACAACTTTAATGAGTTTAAGTACCATATGAGTGTTTTCATAACCAAGCACAATCATGATACCAATATGGATATGTTATATAAAAATTTCATTTTCACATGCATTTTTGGGACATGATTTAGCCATTTAGGTAAGTAACAGTCCAAAAAAGCGAATAGTCTCCTTAACTCAACATGTTGCCAGAATCCACCATTAAATGATTCCAATCTGATTTTTTCTCTATATTTTAGGTTAAATTTTAAAAGGAAAAAAAATATATTAATCAACAAAATCTACCTAATTACACACAGCATATGTACAAACCCTTGCATCATCCTCAATATATTGATTAAGGTCACTAAGAAACTCATTTAGATGCAAGACCCACTCTCCTATAAAACTTAAAACATCAAAAGCAAATTGACTATAGTGTCCATAAATCATCCAATGCCTTGTTACTTGGATATCCATCATGTGGTTATTCATATGAATAACAGCTCCATTGTCCAACTCAATCAGATTAAGGATTTCCTCCCATGGTCGATACTACTCCTGAATTTATTCGTTTCACTCCACGAGCAATAAACCATGGAACAAGACACGGTCTTCTTGATTTTGGACACCATATCATTCCACTACACCTTTGAACCAGCCAATCAGTTTCATTTACCATGACCTCAACCTATGTACTACAAGCTTTGAAGGCAAAGGAAAGATCCACATACCGACTGTAGCTGTAGGCAAAGAAGAGATGAAACTATGATTCTTGTTGTATATCTAAAAGTGATCTGGGGTCAAGGCAGCTTGTCTTGGGTAAAGAGTGTCCACCACATTGCATTCATGCAACAAAAGAAATATATAGTAAGAGGCATCATCTTGGCAATTAACCTTACGAATTTATGTTCTAAGACTCTCCCAAGATGATGCCTCTTAAGTCATCCTGCATATGAATCTTATCAGTATAGTTCAGATCAAGTGGTTTCAAGGTACCGTGACTATAAGACGCTCAACTACATCTAACCAGTTGCTATTGATGTCCATATCAGTTTGCAGTACCTACTCCAAAGGTGGTTACTAGCACTCCAGATCCACAGCCTAATTCGGGAACCATTGCATAACATATGCAAAACCAAGGATGCAGCCCAATACTGTCCTTAAATATACCATGTCAGGACCAAGAAAAGCTGCTGCTGGGAATATTTACAGCCCAAATAGAATCATTCTGAAGCCATCTGGACTGCACCTACGAAGTAATATTATATTCCAGTGCGCCTAACCAGCTGCAGTATTCCACTCAACAATACATTGCTACCCCAACCCACTCTTCGATATGTAGAACCATTAGTTATTGTTGCCTAGATATTGCCATGCATCTCTTAAGGGAGACAAAATTGAGGGGAAAAAACAATTAAAAAAAATAATATGTTTGTGTCGACTTGATTTATAGTAATTTTGATTGTAAATGTAGTGACCTGAACCTATAAATCAATATAATGGATTACAATTAAATATTTGAATGAATTAAAGTAATTAAGGATGGAATCTGGATTTGATTTGGTTGTAATTTGCCTCTAATTTAAATTATAAGTTGGAATTAGTTGACTTGAGAAGGATTAATAACCATTAGGATAAGTTGATATATGAATGTAAATAGATTTGAGTGTGAATGTGAACTGATTATGATGATAACATGCTTATTGTAATAGTGTTGTAGAATTGCGGTCAATCTGTAATTAAGAGAAATATGGGGTTTTGGGGTATGATTAAGTGTTATTATTTTGGGCTTTTGGGCTGGGTTGAGTGGACCTGGTTTAGATTGGATCGTTTGGCCTTGTAACTTGACCCAAGACCTTTTTGGTCATTTAACTTAGATTTGAATTAGATGCAATGGAGGGAGTGCACGACTCCACCTTCCTTATGGATAAATATTCAGTTATGGAAGGATCTCCATCCTTCCATATCCTATTAGTAGAATGTGTGGAGATCTAAAGGGTGAAAAAGAGAGGGAGCGTCAAAAGGAAGAGAAATTAGGGTTTTGTGTAGTTTTGAGAGAGAAGGAGAGAGAGAGAGAGAGAGAGAGAGAGAGGAGGCTACAGAAGATTTTTGGAGAGGGGAGTGGTTGCAGATAAAGAGAAGGAAGAAAATATTGTGCTAGAGCAGGAGAGTGAAAGAAAAGGAAGACGATAGGAGGAGAAGAAGAAAGGATTTCAGCAAGTTTTCTAGGTTTTCTGCAATAGTGAGGTAGGTGCCATTGTCTTTCTCATATTATCTATATGCCATGGTTATGTTCACTTGTGTGTGTGTGAGAGCACCATCTAATAAACCGATGGCCTCTAAACAATGATAACATTATAGAAAAGCAAGACTATCTCCTAACATAAGGAAGATTGGCCATTTCCAATCTGATGATAGCACGAACCTCCCTAGGCAGAGAGTCAATATGTAAATGACGAGTCACCTGAAGAGCAGCACCTTCTTTAGCCAGTACATCAGCAGCCGAATTAACTTCTCTGTAAACATACCGGATTGAAAATGAAGCGCCTCAAGCAACCGACGAACACAAATCCACCAGAAGAAAAAAATCCATGGGGGATCCGAACCAGAAGTAAGCCATTGCACCAGAATCCTAGAATCGGACTCGATTTCAATCAATCGGAAACCCAAATCATGACACAGCTGAAGACCATCCAATAAAGCACGAACCTCCACAATATTATTAGT
>JAUPMG010037693.1:0-14391 GCA_031762675.1 Pachysandra terminalis | reverse complement strand
CCTACTATGAATTGAACATTGAGTTTGGGTAGTCTTGTGTCCACTTTGTATGTGTGATGACAAGACATTGTGAGTCACGTGTGATGGACTGGAGTGCAGAGTGTATCAATACCTTCATGTTATAAAGGTGAGTTGATATGGGTATCCGATCCACTAGATCGTGATGAACAGAGTGGGTGTAAGAATTTTCTGTCCGAGTCAACTAGACCACATTGGACCGAGTGTGTTTACGATGTGAATGATGAAGGCTAGCATCATTCTTGGGTGAAGAAACTCATGATGCTTCCTAGTAGATTATCCACGTGTATGGGCACGGGGATAATATCTACGGGAATTATCATTTGAATCTTAAACTAAGTATGCGAATGCGAAATGGCTTCCTGTGAATTAACAGATGTGTTTAGAAAATGAGTATTTCTAGGTTCCTATGAGAGGTCCAAGCGGAGGTTGTACTGTACCTCGGGAGATAATCCTACAAATCCAGTTAGAGGTTGTACTGTACCTCGGGAGATAATCCTAGAAATCCAGTTAGAGGTTGTATTGTACCTTGGAAGATAATGCTATAAATCTAGTTAGAGGTTGTACTGTACCTAAGGAGGTATTCCTAGAAATCCAGTCAGAGGTTGTACTGTACCTTGGGTCAGATTTCCTGAAATGCAGTCAGGTTGTACTGTGCCATGGTGGTAATTCCCAAAAATTTAGTCAGGACGAACTTAACGGGTGATCTGAGGTGCGATTTTGAATTGTACTGTGGTGTGCTTAATGTCATCAGAATATGTCATTTGAAGCATAATTTCACATTATTATCTTTGAGTTAAACTGTGATAAATGTTTTTGACATCTACTTGAAATTCTTAAGTTTTTGTTGATTATTCGTTGATTTGTGTTTCTAGTGAATATTGTGGCATTCAAAGCTCACGCAACTTATTATGTTGCAGGTTGAGGTGGAATGAGCTTTAGGATTTATTACAGTTTCTTCAACTTGGGTATTTCTTCTTTTTGCTTCCGCACTCTGAGTAGTTAATGAAAGTAATTGAATATTGCTTTTATTTAATTGTGATTATGATATGACAATCCGCGGTCCAGAAATTGATCCCAAAGGTCATGCCTCGACATTCGTACCATTCCTCATGGGGATTCGGGTTACGGGTTTTGGGGCATGACATTAATTACATAATCTAATAAGCCAACTAAGGTGCCATTAATTACTTAATAGAAATGCTAAATCAACATTTGCGAAATTCGGTAACTAAATGCTGTGAAAACTGAGATTTTCTTAAATAATTACACTATTTATTTCTCTATTTTTTTTTTTTTTGAGAAGAGTAAATCAGAAGTTAAAGAATTAACAGTACTTAGAAAACTCAGAAAATGCATCAAGATCACATTGCTGCTAATAATCATCTCTCATAACCCTAATTGCATTAAAATTCCAAGAATTAGCCTACTCCATCAATCACTTAAAAATGTTGTATTCTAGTTTTAAATATTTCTATCACTCTAAACCCAAAAAGAATATCAGCGTTGAGATAATCAATAAAATCATGTTTCTCATTAGTCATGGTAATTTCAATGTTATTTGATTTTAGTATTAATTTTAGTTGTTGTAGTAGGGTGTTGAATTTGGGCTTATTCAATTCAATTATGTTATAGTATGCTTCTAGTGTCACGACCCAAACCAAAAATTCCCAATTTCTGAGATTTTCTGATTTAGTCGTAACCTTCACCCCATATTTCTACGAGAGTGGATAATAGTGATCAAAACGTAAGCGGAAGTTCTAATACTGTTCTAGTAAGATATAAGTAACTATTATTACAACCTTTAAATCCAACAAATTCTAAGAACAAAATTCTAAAGCTAGACTAAAGCTAACAGTCTATCAGAGTGCTATACCCAACCCGATCTCGCATCGATCAAGCTCTACGAACTGATAGGTCCGCCTAGACCTCAAACTCTTCAGCAGCCGCCACGACTAATGAACCTGAAATGTTGGTTACTAAAAAGCATGAGCTCCACGAGCCAGTAAGTACATAAATTCAGGAATATATAAGGTAAAATCCTAGAGTCTAAACATTTTCAATATTCCAATCACACAGCAAGTAAGCATACAATGTGCAATGCATGAGGTAAGATTATTCTTTGTGATACAATGCATGCAATTAAACTACAAACATCACCAAGGTGACATATCAAACAACTACATGCTGTGCATAAATGCGTACTCTGGTAGAATGTTAGTGTAATCTGTTCCCTCCTGATCCCCAGCCTCTATTCGGGGTGTCCCAGCAACCTGAATGCACCCCCCTTTTCGGTCATTGGAATAGGGCTACTCTACGTGTACAGCGTAGTTTTAAGGGCTTTCAACCTAGGAGGTACAAACCCCCACTTATTTGTGATCAGTGTCCCTCTGGTCGAGGTTTGCAGCCACTTGCGATATCCTCTAGGGAAACTGGATTACCAGACTAGACTACAGAGGCTCTCAACTGTCCATTGGCCAATGCCCCTTGGCTAGAAGGAGTGTGTTGGGTTAGTTATTCCCTCAACTCGGTCATGCCGATCACCTCACTAGATGTGGAGTCACATCACTCTCATTTCTGTCCACGAGACACAACCGCGAGGTCTCGGACTATGGGATCATACTCTTCGACAACCAGGGTCTAGAGTCCATGAGTGTAGTGTACGTGCACATTAGCTAAGCATTCAAATAGTAGTGTGTAGGGTGAAGTCACATGAATTATAAGATACCATTCAAGCACTAATCACACAATCTAGAGTATCAACATAAGCATACATGAACTCATGTAATAACTTACTTAATAGAACTAGAAGGACCCTAGGTTACATGCAAGGTGAAGTGTGATCTCTACGGGGCATGTTGTACGCGTAAACTCATATAATAACATACTTAATAGAACTAGAAGAACCCTAGGTTACATGCAAAGTGAAGTGTGATCTCTACGGGGCATGTTGCACGCATTCTATGTTATTCTACATGTTAACTCATCTATTCATGTTCATAATGACAATCCCAAGGCAACTCACCCAATGTAGGGTTCACAATCAAACAACTACCCTAATTATCAATAAACTAGTACAAACAACATCATATCCAATTTAATTAGGTCAAAACAAGTCTATACATAAAATTATAGTCAAATTGAACAAATCTGGGTGTTTCGGCCACATTTCGGCGCGCCTAAGCAATCCTCGACGACCCCTTCGGCTCGCCTATTGAGCTTCGGCGACCAAACCAGGGAGTTCATCTTCGGCGACCACTTAGGTTCGCCGAAGTTGAATTTCTAGGTTTACACCCCTACACTAAAATGATCATAACTTTTGATTCCTAACTTGGATTTGTCCCATTATTGTTTTGTTGGATTCCTGACGAAAATAGGAATCCAAAGACACCAATTTTGATGAAATCTAAGCTCAGGGGACTTCTTGGTGGGCCGAGAAAGTCACTGGAGCTTTTCTGGGTGCTCGACGAAGCGTTCGGCACGCCGTGGAGGCCACCGAACGTCGCGAATAGGTTGTAATTTGGGGGTTTCTCTTCCAAAACACATCTCTCATCTTCTAAATCATTCCTAACCTCTTATGAACCATTCTTAAACATAAAAAGATACTTTAACTACACTTAATCTATCCATTCATCAAACAACTAAAACATGAATTTGAAATATATGAAAATGAAAAGGAAACTAAGATTAACCTAAGTAGATTCTTGAGTTTAGTACTTAACTTAAATCGAAGCAAGGAGGATCCACCATTTGCATCTCAAATTGCCTTCTCTTCTTCTTCTTCTCCAAGCTCCAAGCTCCAAGCTAAAACCCAAATCCAACTAAAAGAAACCCTAAAGAGAATCTCATACTTCATTTTTCTCTTCTCAAACCAAAACCCTAACTCATCTTTAATCTTGGCCATTCATTTCTCCAACTTAAAATCTCACCCCTTCCTTTACTAACCTCATCCTAGCCCTCCAATCTTACCAAATCAATCCTAGCCATCCAATCACACTTACTCCAACCACTCTAATCCTAACCATCTAAATCTAACCACTTTCATCCTAGCCTTTCACCTCACCCCTCACTAAAGACAAACAACTCCTTCTTTCCAACAACCTCAACCACTCAAATCTAGACCACTCATTTCCAATCACTTAAATCTAGACCATACACCTCATCAAACCTAAGAATTTACCACAATGCCATTAGCTCAAAACGTAAAGGACAACTACTATACATAACACAAGGACCACAAAATCATCACAGACACGATCGCATGGTTGGCTCTAATCCGATTGGCGATCAAATTAAAAAGGAAGCATCAACACATTGTTTAAGACACAAGCATGTATAAATCGAAGGATTAAAACCGGTAAAACATTATATTTCTTATTTAATTATTAAATTGGGTTATCTTACCTATCATGTTTATTAATTTAAATCTGGCTGACCTAAGCCGTTTTAATGATTTAAGGAAATCCCTAGTGTCTTATGAAGTTAATAATTTTAAGTGCTCTCAATTCTAATTAATTCGTGAAATTAAGTTACAATTTCTAAAATTATTATTTTACCCTTAAGATTCCTAATTAATATTTTATGAATTATTTAGGTTGTTACATCTAGTCTGCCTATATATATAAGTCCCATGTGGCTTATACAAGTGAAAACTGTTGGTGGATGTTAAAACAGGTGTGAGCAAAACTGAACCAAAGTCTGTTTCGGTTAGTTCAATTTCGGATTTAACCGACCCAAGTTGCACCCCTACTCTGTATACCTCACACTATATAGTGGACGTGAATCTCAAAACATTTTCTTTGAAGAGAAATACATTTTGGTATTAAATGTCAATTGCATTTCTTTATGGTGCATGTTTCGGGTTTTGTTTGATAGATTATTAGACAATGATGTGCATTTCGACACTGGAACACTAAGGATAAGATGCTCTATGTATATGAGATAGTAGCTTGTTGTTTCTTTAAAATGTGTGTTTTCTAAAGATCTTAGAAAAATGGTTTTGGCTTAAACTGACATTTATTAGAGTACAAATATTAAAGATTTGAATTAGTTTCCATATTGCATAGCAACCATATGATAGTTTGTTTCAGTCCAGTTACATTATGGCAAAAAAAAAGTGCAGATAATGCAAAAGATGAAAGAATCTTGGTTGATGATACTGGTGTAAATTGAAAGATACTCTATCGTACAAAGGACAGAATACAATTGCCTGATAAAAACTCAAATGAGCTATAAAAAGTGGAAACTACTCTAAAGGGACCAACCAACAATGAAAAGAACTATCCTTTTCAATTATGTTTTATCTCTTTTATCAGATAAAATAGCCATTAAATGGATATAAACAGCTGTTATACACCATGAAGAGGTATCTGTCCTCTGCAGTACTGGAAAATTGTGTGTCCAATGTCTTTGGACATCTGGTTGGGAGGCTTCCTTCCTCTACTGTTCGAATTGAGTGTTTCCATGTCATTTGCCTCCTCTACTGTTCGAATTGGTTGTTTCCATGGCATCTGGACCACTGTTCTCTCCTTGTCCAGGTGGGCATTGATTGATTCTTCTTGGGCCAGCTGAGTGCTCTTGTTCAGCTGATATACTTCTATTGTTTGATGCTGGTTTGGTTGGTACAGACTTGCAATCTTCGGCATCAAAACTGTTGCTGTGAATGGTTCTATTGCTATGATATATTTCTAGTGATCATTAAAATAAGGAACATATAATAAAGAATTGGTACTAAAGCTGCAGCTATTCTTCAATCGGAGAGAAGATGACGGTTGAATCCAAAAGAGATTTGATTCTTCAAAAGAGACCCACTTGAGGTATAGCTCCTTTCAGCTTTTGCTCCAGATGAGTTAGTGTCACGCCCCAAAACCCGTGGCAAGAATCCCTAGGAGGAATTGGCACGAAACTAGAGGTGTGACCTTCGGGATCCATTTCTGAACCGTTGATCGCCATATCATAACCAAGATAAGGATGACGTCAAAATAAACAATTCTTTATTCATCTCAGAGTGCAGAAAAAATACATAACATAAATGAAATAATAACAGAAATCACTAATGGCACTCAGATGGGCCAAATTATTACAACATAACAGTATCCATAAAACAAAGTTTAAAATAAAACAAATAAGCATAAAAGGAACTAAATCTCTGCCTCCAAATCCTTGGCTCAACCTGCAACATAAAAGTTACAATGAGCTTGGAATGCCATATAAGTACAGAACCACATTATCTTATCCAAATATTAGTTCAAATATATAATTGAGATAACGGCATGAAATAGGTAAAACACAATATGCGGATTCAGTTATGATATGAATGACATTCACATGATCTATTGTATGCTCACACAATTTAACACAAATGAATGATATGCAATGTCTATGTCTATGTTATCCTGAATACTTAAGTGTCCCTTCCAAATGTAGCTTCTCAATCACAAACCAAATTCAAGACATAGTCACCAGGAACAACCGGATGTCCCTCTCTTCGTTCCGGGGGTTAACCCATGGTACGAAGGCTACCATATACTAATTTCTGAGTGTACAATACTCAAGGAATAGCCAATCGTATAAGATCTCACAAGATACCTACCCTTATTTAAATGAGACTTTCACCCATGGGTATAGTCAACCCAACCAGGAAACCTCACCAGGTAATCCCATGCTCTCTTCTCGGGCTCACTTAAAAATCATGTTAACATAGTATGGATGCACTTATTATTATTAGGACTTTAGTGATAAGATCTAAAAACAGTATCTACGCACCCATACACGTCGATAACCCTTATAAATCATCACAGACATCCCACCCATAAAATCAAGAACAATCATTACTAACCATCTAATTCACATTCCAAGGTAATGGACTAGTGGGTAAAGATAGGTTGTCAATCTAACAGGCTATCAGCCTTCACTTGATCACACAGATCATATCACACAAATAAGCTTTCACAATAGGCACACGACCTTCCTTAAACCCTACTAGGTCACTATGAACGGTCCCAATCCATATATAACCTCAAACAAGTCTAAACAGGGATAAAATACATACTGTAATCGATCACTGTCAAACTGTGATCGATCTCACTGTGATCGATCCTAGGTACTTGCGATCGATCGCAACTACCCAGAAGACGATGCTCTGTTTTCTGTTTAGTTAATTCCAGACTTCTCAAGTCAATAGGATCCATCGAATCATCCTAAGGTCTCCTAATCCATCTGATACAATCATATCTATACATTGAATTCCAAAACATTGTATAAATCAGATGTTAAAACCTTTGAAAATTGTTATTAATTCAACTCCAAAAACTGTTATAAAAAACAGAGTTAAATACAGTATATTGAACATACAATTTCTACCACATCTACTTGAGATGTACAGCATTAAAAACATGATTTCATGATCAAAATATAGTGACTTGTTATATCAAAGAACTTATGAACAGAATTGAATTTATAGCATAGCAGAATTTGAATCTCATATCTAATCACTTCAATTTATCAAAACAGAACTTTGCATTTGTATAATCAGATTTGAAAAACAAACTTACAGTAATGTACTTACTATTATTCTCTGCTAAACACGATGAAAGCTCTTGAATCTTCCTCTTCTTCACTTCTTCTCCACTGCAACAAGAATAGCCAAAACTCAAAACAGAATTCTCCTTTTTCAATCCTTCTTTCTCTCCTCTTTTCTTTCTCACCAAGTTCTTCCAATTGAACCCAACGAATGAGTTTGTGAGGAGGTTAAGGAAAGGCTTGCCTCCCTACTTCCTCTCCCTCACTCCCATGATCTGAATGCCATGAGTGACATCCAACCTCCACAACCTATTCAAACGCACATTCATGCGTTGAACAGTTCACCCAAATTTGGAAATTACAACCTTACCCCTTTTTATATGAATTCGCCTATTGACCCCCAAGATACTTTGATTGATTTTTTTTAATTACCCCCTTAGATTAATTAGCATTAAAACTATATAACCCTATGCATTAAAAATCATTTAATAAATACAATAATAGGAAAGAAATTCAATTAATGAGTTTAGGTCATTACAGTTAGCTAAATCCTACTTGATTCTAACTGTTGAAGTTGATGTTGGAGCGCTCTGGTTTACTTCTATTTACTATTAAAATATAAAGAGAAAGAAAGAATAAACCAGACTGAGTCTTAATATATATGCTCAAAAACATAACTATAAACTATAAAATAAATAATGGTATATTACCCTTACCTCCTACCTAAACAGATAGTGCTTCTACCCGACGGTTTATTTCCATTTATCAAGCAAGAATGTTAGGCCTATTCAAAGATGAAAACAGGAGATGTTGAAAAGAAGCAATAATTTAGAAGCAGCATTATATTTCCAGTAAATAATAAATCCTCCAAAGACTGCAGGAAACGAACGGACGGTAGTATACTATACCATTCAGTTTTTAGTTTTCATCTTGACAAAATGCTATAGCATTCCTGCTATTTCTTGGAGATTACTGTTCGATGACACTTATAGTTCACTGGATCATAAAAAAAATGAGAAAAGAACAGAGAAAGGTTTTCCATACCGACTGAGATGCGTAAACAGGGACCATTAGAATGAGCCCAATTAGAAATTTCTGCTCATGAAATAAAAAATCAACCCCATTGCCATCAACCAGGGAGGAGAGTATCACAAGAAAGAACTAACAAGTTATAAATATCTATTTTCAATGCAGGCATATACATACATATATGCAAGTAAAGAACATGAGAAAATAAGGGAAACCAACAAATTGGAATAAAAGTTGATGCTTCAAATAAGGGAATACAAAGATGAAACTCAGGCAATAAGCAGCTATATGCTCGAAAATAAGATACATGGAAAGAACAAGAGCCACAATTTCAAATACGGCTGCACTGCAGAAAGAAGAAAACAGATTAGTTTAGAATTTTTTTGGTCACCGGAAAGAAGAACAGATTGGACAAGGAAGATCTACAAAAAGAAAACAACTGTATCGGCCTAATCCAATAAAAGGAATATTAATCTTATATTATTTATTTAAATAGCAAAATCCACCATGTCGATTTGTAATCTGAACAATTTTGGCCATGTGATGCTTGTCATGTGATTATTGTGGTCCTCGAGTACTGTAGGGTAATTATTCCTTAAGTGTTTGAGGCAATGGAATATTTGTAATTATATTGTACATGATGAGGTGTAGGATAGAGATTAGATTGTTTGAAATTCAAAGGTTAGGATTTGGGTGGTTAGAAATAAATGGTGTAGATGTGAGGTTGAAAAAGGTGGGTATGTAGATCGGTGACAAGTGGGAAGGAGTGAGAAATTCTTCTTGCATGGGAAACTTGTCTCACAAGCTTCTCATGTGTTGAGAAAATTTGTTTGGAGAAAGAGCGTTGTAGAAAAAGGAAAGGATACTTGCATTTGGCTTAGATTTGTGCTTTGATCTCAAATCAAGTATGGATTCTAGTATGTAACTAGATTCACTTTTAGTTCTCCAAATAACTCATAAACACTATGGTTGAGCATGTATTTTAGTTGAGTTTTGATTTAACCCATGGATGGTTCTATTTGTGTTGTTTTACTTCTAAAGTAAGATATATGTGATAGTAGTATGGAGTAAAATGCATGGAAAAAATCCACTCAAATCCCCAATTTGTGGCCTGTTAGTGACGTTCGGTGACCCCTTGGGTGTGCCGAATAGGTCGTCGAGGTTGTTCTGGGCACAGGGCAACCGCTCGGCGCGCCGAGATGGGTCGCCAAGCAAGAACAGCTTGAAGGGGGTGCCGAAAACCATTTCGATCCGCTGAGATGGGATTCGGTGCGCCGACGAGGACGCCGAGATGTCCGCTAAAATGAGGACCCCTGGAATCTCCGTCGAAACTCAGAGAGGTTCGCTGAACCGGCTTCGGTACGCCAAAGGGTGCGCCGAAGACTCTGAGGTGGGTTTCGGTGCGTCGAAGACTCTGTCGAGGACCCCTTGTTTTAAATGAAATGATTGTCTTTATTATATACTATGCATGGAGATGTAAGTGATGGTAATCGAATATCCTTATGTTTATGCATCCTATTACTTGAAGACAATGAATGTGAATGGGTGACATGCTATGAAATACATACGTGAATATGAACGGGTGATACATGTAGCGTATACTACACACGTTCTTTACACGGAATAATTGCTTAGTTAATGTGCACATACACTACACTCATGGACTCTAGACCCTGGTGGTCGAAGAGTAAGACCCTATAGTCCGAGACCTCGCGATTGTGTCTCATGGACAGAATTGAGAGTGATGTGACTCCACATCTAGTGACGTGACCGGCGGGACCGAATTGAGGGAGTAGCTAACCCAACACACTCCTCCTAGCTAAGGGACATTGACCTAATGAAACAGAGGAGGGCCTCTGTAGTCTAGTCTGGTAATCCAGTTTCCCTGGGGGATACCGCAGCGGGCTGCAAGTCTTGACCAGAGGGTCACTGATCAAAAATAAGAGGGGGAATTGTGCCTCCTAGGTTGAAAGCCCTTAAAACTACGCTGTACACGTAGAATAGTCCTATTCCAAGGACCGGAATGGGGGATGCATTTAGCTTTCTGGGACACCCCGGGGTGCACTCAGCGTTCTGGAACACCCTGAGTAGAGGCTGGGATCAGGAAGGAACAAATTACACTGACATTCTACCAGAGTACGCATTTATGCACATCATGTAGTTGTATGTAAGTTACCTTCGTGACGATTGTAGTTTAGTTGTATTCATTGGCATTTTAATATGAATATTACCTCAAGCATTGCACCTTAACTGTAATTATTATGAATTGTCTGGAATTCTAAGTGTGAACTTATATATGCTCGAATCCAATTCTTATTGGCTAGTGAACTTACGCCTTTGAGCGAAACCATTTCAGGTGAGTTAGACCTTCCTGTGGATCCAGTGGACGAAGAACCTGGGGGTACTGACGTAAACGACGATCTGTACGGCGAGGAGGAGGATTTCTACTCACCCCAGGGATCGGTGCTATTGCTTGATGTATGTTTTGTTTCTTTAGCAAGGATTTTTGGAAGTGTAATATAAGTGTTTTGGTTTACAATGATATACTTTCTTTACTTATGTGAAAACCTGATTTTTAATCTAGAACTTAAATTCGTTTCTTTTTCCGCTGCTATCTTGTGTATTATGTAGATTTTAAATTTATACTGTAGCTTTAGCATACACTATTGCTATGAGCCGACTACCACTCTCCTCCCGAGGAAGTGAATGTCATGATTCTAGGCCCCTCTAGATCGTAACGATCTATTGGGTTTAGGTCGTGACAAAAACAGATTAGTTTACAATTATTTTTGCCATTGGGAAGAAGAGAATATTAGTAATAAGGAGAGGAAAAGATATTTTCAGTTTAAAGGCTTCTTTAATGTGTGGTATTTAGACAGACGTGTGCAATTAAGGAGAGGAGAAAGACGTTTTGAGTTTAAATGATTCTTAAATTTAGTGGTGCCACATCAGCAGATGATTTGGAGCACCTAGAAATGAAGAGAATTCATCTAAAAAATCACCTAAAAGTTCATTCTTAACATACCAATTGCTATATATTATATAATAGAATAGATTATCATCATTGATTTAAAATTGAATTATTTTATAGATTATCAAAGTATGATTTTTTTTTCTTTCCAAAAAAAATAGAATGAATATAATTTATATTCTATCATGTATTAGTATTTGTAGATTTATATTTGATGATCAGGTGGGCTAATTAATCCCATTGAACACGTGGCGTTGTTTTAAATAGCGCGTGTATACGTTTCTAGGTGTAGCTGCATACACTAAATCATCTCAATAAAGCAATAGCAGTTATACAGCCGTCTTTTGCGGGCCAGCTGTCAACAACTGTTGTACGGTGATTAGACCGTTTAGTAAAAAGGTGATATTTGAACCGGCTCAAAGATACTTGACCGTTTTTATCACCAAAAAGGAAAGCCTTCTTTGAGAAGCAACCCTTTTGAATTCCAGCTTGTAGGTGAGTGACACGTGTCCCAAACCTAACAAACACATCTCGTTTTGAAATTGTTTAAAGAGATGAAGGAGTATGTTCCTACGACATACTGTCTTCTGAACACCCGGAGGAATGAGGATTTCTCTCTTCCTTCGAAGGACCTTATTTCACTCGAGGGACATACATAGGAGCATATTACTCCTGATAAACTGTCCAAACAAGTGAATCCTCATTTACAACCTCGAAGTCACATCTACTTACTCTTTAGAGCAGACTTCGAGTGATTTTTATTACATACCTTTACATTTTAAAAGTATTTTACTCAAAGAAAGATCTTCGAGGGAAGACACTCGAAGGAACTTTCTGTACCTTCTGACTCAGAAGTCATTCTTGGATCACATACATAGACTTCGAAGGACCATTTATTATGCTTGCCTTGAAAGGATTACAAAGTAGGTATACTTTCTCCTTCCAAAAGAACATGTTCGCGGAATAAACTGGACGGACGTAATCCGAGGGAAAGAACATGTTGGCGGGAAAAATCCGAGGGATAACATCGCAGGACAAACCCAAGGGACAACCTCGCAGGACAAATCCAAGGGACGGCCTCGCGGGACAAACCCAAGGGACAACCTCGCGGAACAAACATGAGGGACAACCTTGACAGACAAATCCGAGGGACGACCTCGCGGGACAAATCCGAGGGATGACCTTGCGGGACAAACCCGAGGGACAACCTCGTGGAACAAACACGAGGGACAACCTCAACGGACAAATCCGATGGACAACCTCGCGGGACAAACCTGAGGGAAAACCTCACGGGACAACCTCGACAGACAAATCACCTCCAAATGGTAAATTTGAAGGAGGTATTTTCCCTCTTGCCAAAAGTGAATTCGAAGGAGGAATGTCTCTTCCTCCTTAGGCGAATTCGAGGCTAACCACCCTAAGATGGTCAATTCGTCAAGGGCTTCTCACCCCAAAAAGACTAAGGCTATTGTCGTCTGTAAATGACACAAATCCGGGTTTCGAATGCACTCTTTTATGCATCCAAACTACAATCTAAGACTCGAAGTCTCTCTTATTCATTATTATGAACTGATTTTGAGTTATACATTGGATTTTTCACTTCTAGAAGCAAATCCTCAGTGGAAAAAGCTTTAGAAGTCGAAGGAACGCCATCTCCAGACGTATTTCCTAAAGATAGGCTTCCCCCGGACACCGAGAACGTCCTCTCACCTCACTTTAAGGGACTTCACGACGGAAACTTATGTACTTCTGACTTCATTCAAGTAGAAGGCACTCGGATTGGTTACTGTAGTTATGAACCTTAAGGGATTTCAAAATGAGCTCTTCTTTCCAGGGACGATTGATCATGAAAGCGGGTTCCCTGATGAGCAACTCAATCTTGAGTTCTCTACATGGGTAATTCGAGAATACATTGATCACATTGTAAAGCATACAGCCATTTTTGACTTCCCCCAGAGGAAGATAACCGCCAAAGGGAGTTCCCTCGAAATATACGAATTCAAAAAGGTATTTATGATAGTGAAGCGTCCCCTATAAAGTTGATTGAGACGGATTCTTAGAACCAGCAGCACGTGGTAAAACCTCTCCTACTTATAATATCTGCTTTCTAAGTTATCTAAAATTGGTTTTGTCTTTTCTGGAATGGTGACAAGAATGGTGACGTTGCTTTTGGATATTTGTATGAAAGTAACACGCGGCGTCTGATCCGCATTCTTTAAGTTCCAAAGCAACCTATCATAGAGCAGTTTTTAATGTTTGGAATGATTGTGTCTCTTTCTCTAGAAATAACTTAAGCGTGTTGGAGAACACGTGTCCTTCAGGATATGCTTGAAAGATACGTTTCACTCAGGATGTGTCTTAGTACGAGGGTCCCCCTCTGAACATTGGACTGAGTGGCATTTGTCTTATTTGGAGTGGATACACTCCCTACAAATACCAGAACCCATCCTCCATTGAAGAGGATCGAAGATCTGAGAAAACCTTCACCTGATTTAGACTTTCATTTGAATCCTTCAACTTGAAAGAGACAGAAAGAGAAAGAGAATAGTCATTTTTGAACGTGTACTCCTTGTGCATGTGATAAACTCATAGTCTTCCAAACCCTGAGGGTTTTACTGCTCTGAGATTGTATTCTAGCTGACTTTCAGTAATTGCAATATTCTCTTCCCCTTGTCCCTTCTCTCTGTCTTACTTGCAGATAAAAGTTGCTAAGGAACGCTCTTGACAGAACGGCTGCGCTACGGTTTGGGCTGTCTTGAGACAAACTTTCCTACCTTTTCTCTGGTAGGTTAACTCTATTGGTTCATTTTATATTAGTTGTCATCATATTCTAATACAGTTTGCCTTTTACA
>JAUPMG010037682.1:0-14391 GCA_031762675.1 Pachysandra terminalis | reverse complement strand
TCCTCCTCCCATTGAGTTGATGGGCGATGGTTTTTTGGCACTATGAGTTTTTATCGTTGTTCTTTTCCCCTTTTTTCCTTGTCATCTTTATCTTCTCATGTTTTTCTTTGTTCTGGTCGCTTGCGTTCATCTTGAGCACCTAGATCTCCTTTTACCTTTTGATGTAAGTGCTTTGTATCTCTCTTTTTTCTCTCATATATATATATATATATATATACACACACACACATGTGGTTATTCATCAAAAAAAAAAAAAACTCATCCCTATTCTCTGCGATCATGACTTAATGGACTACGTGGATAGGTCATTTTGTCCACCTCATTTTAGTTACTGAAACTCCATCTGAATATGGTTCCGTGGAAAATAAATCTCCACCTATTACTGTTAGTCCCGATTATTTGACTTTGCAATGACAAACCAACTCCTTGGCTGGAACCTTTCTTTCCTTACTGAAAATGTATTGGTTCTAGTGGTTTGGGTTGCTTTGGGTTTTTCTCTTTCCAATCTCGTGCATGGATTTTGTAACTTCAAACGACTAAAAGGCTGGTCTCTCCATGTTTGACTATCAACAAAAGGGGAGAGATATTACAGACGACCTTGTTACAGTTGTCCAACCAGTTTCTAAGCCAGATCTCATTCTTCATATACTTGTTGGTCTTGGACCCAAAATGATTCATTTGCATTTCTGTCTCTACTCGATCAGACCCTTTTAACAGTTTCTAGTCCAGATCTCATTCTTCATATACTTGCTGGTCTTGGACCCAAAATGATTCATTTGCTTTTCTGTCTCTGCCATGGTTTCATGGATCGGCCGATACCGGTTCGTACCGGCCGGTCCGGACCGGGACCGGACGATAGCGGTTCGGTTCCGTCCCGCGATACAAAGGATTGTATCGCTGGGTTATGGACCGGTGGTCTGGTGTCCGGTACAGCCGGTCCAGCGATTGGTTCTGGCAGTCTGACGACTGGTCCTACTGGTCCCGCCGGTCCGGCATCCGGTACCGCTGGTCCTCCAGTCCGGCAACCGATACTGTCGGTCCGGCAGCCCGGCGATCGGTCCCGGCCGGTCTGGCGACAGTCTGAAATTTTTTTAATTAATTTTTTTTTTTTTACTTTTTGTACCGGACGGGATCGGTCCGGTCTCCAGTTCTGGTTTGTTAAACCTTGGTCTCTGCTTGATCAGACCCTTTAACAGTTGATGATCTCCATGGCATGCTTCTTCTGGGCCAGGACAAGAATAATACTTCTGAATTCTGATACTGTTCATCTGCTATATTTCATTGGCCAAGCTTCCAAGAGCCCTTCCAAAATGAAGCTAATGACGATATCATTGTGAATGAGTCCCCCTCAACAACACCTTCGAAATCCTTGAGCCTGAGTGTTGCTTAATCCTGTCAATACAGCATATAATTCAGCTCTAGCGGCATTGCCCTCCCAATGGGGCAAGAAGATCCTTATAAACATGGTCCCGAAATGCACTCCCGATGCTTGAACGGTCTTGGGTTGCTCCTAATTCATCATTTCTGCTTATTCCAATTGAAATTGAGGACGGGTTCATGGTAGAAGCAACTTTCAATCTTCTTCTGGTTTCAAGAACGATAACAATTCTGCAACATGACATTCTAATCGGCCTTGGTGTCAAGTGTGTAAGAGAGTTGGGCACACGGCTTTATCATGCTATCACCACTTTGGTCATAGCTATCAAGATGCCTATTCTCCTTAAATGGAGGCCGTAGTTAGCCACTCCCTCACATGCTGCTGCTGATGGTTGGCATCCGAATTCTGGTGCAACCAACCATCTAACATCTGACATTAACAAATTCTCTCTTCAATCTGAGTTCACTGGTTCAGATCAAGTCAAAATTGGAAATGGCACAGGTTTGGCCATTAAAATTTTTGGATCTGCTCAGTTCTCTTATTCCATTCGTCCACTCTTTCTGAAAATATTTTGCATGGTCCAATGAATCTGAAAAGTCTACTCAATGCTGCTCGATTTGCTAATAAGAATAACGTGTTTTTTGAATTTTATCCTCCCTTTTGTCTAATCAAGGATCAATATTCTTGGAAGATCTTTTCAAAGGCATGCTTTATTGTGGTACTTGGGCTTGATTCTTAGTCAATGTTCCAGTAAATATAGACCAGGCACTTGGGCTATAGAGTGGCGAAGCTGAGCTGAGCTTTGCCTAGCATGGCTCTAGCTCGTAAACCTTGAGTAAGGCTTAGGTTGGGTTCAGGCTTGGTAACTTTTTTTAGGGCTTGGGTTGGTCCAATCATGTTATTGGGCCACATGAACCCAAAGCTTGTTTCTCCTGGTTTTGTATCTACCCTATTGTACATTGGGGGGTAGGAGGTGAGCTGTGAATTACTGCATTTTTGTATACTGCCATATATGTGTTTGTTTTTCTTTAATGATATTCTAAATTTATTTGATAAAAAAGTTTGTTACTATTATTTATTTTTATGAATAGTTTAGAAATATAATAATATTTTATATGAAATTAAATTAGCCGAGCTTTAATTGGGTGGAGCCTTTTTTACAAGCTGGGACGTGACTTACGAGCATGGTTATTGAGCTCAAGCTCGGTCCATGCGAGCTGAGCTAGCTTGGCTCATTGACAACCCTATCTAGCGCTCATATTTTCCTTGGTAAACAAACACCAATTGAGTTTTTGTCACATCCTAAACCTGGAAATCTCAAAGGAGTCTCCAAATTTAAGCTGTAACTCTCACCCCATATCCCTATGAGAGTGGAAAGCAATAATCAAAATATAAGCGGAAGTAAATTCAATAGTTCTAGTAAATACTTAAGTAAAAATTACAGATCTGTTCCTTATTACAAAAATTGAATGAAAAACCTCTAATTCTAATACATCAGCCCTATCATCTAATTTTTGAATTTCTAATCCCTTTTTCAAAGCTTTCCCTTCATATGCAAATCTTCAATCTTGAAAATATAAATTAACAAACATAAGCTGGAAAGCCCGGATGAGTAATCCTTCAAAGCAAGGTATTTACTTATATCCCAATGTTATAAGATACAAACAATGCAATATAGTAGAATCTGTAAAATATATGATGAATGTGAATAGCAATCAACAATAAATATCATTCTCTCCCAATCTCACTTTGGTATATGAAACAATGCTCAACATCAAGAGTTCAATGCCTACTTCTATATGCAAATCAGATCAAATGCATTGTACACAAGATACTCGCAATGCAAGGGTGACGTTAAGCATGCTAATATAGTAAGTTCCCACATGATTGATCCTTCCTTGAACAAGATTTCTTCTCGAACCATCCCCCCCCCCCCAATACAAGGTCATTCTCAAAGATAGGATATTCTATATGTACACCATAGTTTTAAGGGGATTTGACCTAGAGGGCACGATTCCCCCACTTATTTGTGATAAATGGCAAATATTCAAGGTTTCACAAATGTGAACTATCCTCAAGGAATCATACATATTAAACAACCAACAAAGGGGTATCATGATTCAACTATTGGGCATCACATTGTGAACTTTCATTCACCTATCATCTTTCAAAAGTCTTTTGGGATCATCACACTGAACATATCCCTCACCTTGGGAGAAAACAATATAGTCCACTATGGGAACAACAATAGGTAAATAAGTCAATAGTCTCTTGTGTTGATCTAATCCCATGGGTAGCACATAGGGTATTAGACAAAGCCATCACAGCAAGGTAGTCCATATGCAACTTATAGATTCAGGTCCTTTAATTGTACACACAATGATTCATAGGCATATATTCACATCAGCAAACACATGAGCACATTCCCATGATTCTAGACTAATAAGGCATAACAGTACACAATCTTCACACATTAAGTAAGAACACTCATCTAAACATAATAAACATGGTATGACTAATATAGATATGATGTAGGCATTTGTAGTAGAAGCATTAATATATAATCTTAGATAGTTCTATGTAATAAAGACAATAGGTAACACTAAATCACTTATATGGTTATAAATATTATGTGAGCTTTCGGCGGCCTTTCGACGAGCCAAGGAGGTCGCCGAATCCACCTTGACTAAGTCAAACTGTTGACCTGTCCAGTTTTAGTTAATCATAGTTATTTCGAAATCAGCTATTTATAGTAAGGTTTTTTTTTAAGTCTATTTAATTATTGATTAATATGGCCAATTTTTAGTTTATTAATTAGGGGTTTTTACCAAATTACTATTTTACCCTTTTGGTTTGAAATTGATGTTTTGGATTTTTCAGGTTCTTACATGTTTGGCACAAATGCTTTGGCCACCGGTTACCTTGTATTGTTCAGCAGATTATTTCTTCAAATAATTTGTCAGTTCAAGGGAATCAAAGAATGAACTTGTACTTCATGTCCTCTTGGCAAAAGTCACAAATTTCCATTTATTTATTTTTTCCACTTTCATTGGGTCCTTTAGATCTTATTCACTCTAATGTATATGGACCAGCCCCAATTTGTTCTTCACACGGCTATTATTTTTATCTTTTTTTTTCCTATCATTGAAATAAGTACACATGGTTCCTTCCCATGACTTGCAAATCTGAAGTTATCTCTATTTCTCAACTCAAATCACAAGTTTAATTTTTTTTAGAGAAAAATTGAAGCACGCCAAACTGATTGGGATAGGGGGTGAATATTAAAGTGTCATTGTCTATAAGTACCTATGGTCTTCCTAAGAGAATTTTGCAACATTCCATCTGAATGATGTCACACGAAACCCCATTTTATTACGAATATTTAAAAAAAAAATTATTATCATGAATTTTATTGCCTTCCATAGCATGATCCAACTTTATTGACTTCTCAAATGCTTCTTGAGAAATATAGTTCTTATTATTATTGCTGTCAATCATGATGCTAGCAATTTATCTCAAAGATTATGCAGGCAGCCCCAAGCTCCATTTGAATGCTTGCTTTTGAACTGAACGTGTTCCCACTTTTCAAATTGAACTACTTTCATCACTAGGACTTCAATTTTCCCTTTCAAATAAGGTATTAAAACCATTTATTGTCTCCTCTGTGCGATCTAAATTCCAATCATTACCACTATGATGGTTGTTGACTGTTGCATGCATAACCAATTGCATGAGTTGCTGGATTTGTTGTTGCATCTCCCTAACATCTCATAGGTCACTGCCTTCCCCTTGGCTGGTATTTCCGCATGCGATTTTATCAACCAGAAGAAAGGGTAAAAGTAGTCGAACAGTAGTCAAAAGGAATGAACTTTCTTTGGTACCATTTTGATGCAAGGGGCAAGAACAGAAAGTTAAAAATTGAGCGACAAATCACAATACATTTTTGATATAGGAATTAACCTTTCAACCAAGGTTTGCAATGTTGATGTCGCAAACTGGTAAGACCTGCGACATGTCACGACATCGGCTGAAAAATATTTATTTATGTTTTCATAATTTTATAGGGTTTTTTTTTTTATAAAAATTATAGTTTTTCCCTTATGTCACAGGGAAAAGGGAAATCACTAGGGAAATCTAGCGATTTCCCATGGATTTCATGTCAACAGTTCCAAAATCGTCGACATGTCGACGACATTGAAAACACTGCTTTCAACTTCCCATAAACTAGTTCGAATTCGGGAACAAAGAAGAAATAATTTAATGAAAGCTGTTGGATTGTAAAAATAGCACAGAAACAGATTTCCCTTGTGCTAAGATGCTATGTTGAAGTGTTGGGTTAGCCACAGCAGATATTCGACCTTGAAAACTCTTCAAATTCTTGCTGGAAGAGGTATTGTTAGACGTACACAATACCTTCCTTCATGGGCTTTTTCATGAAGTTTATATGTTCCAGCCCCCAAGCCTCGGCAACTCATATCATACAAAAGTGCCGTCCTCAAAGTTTTATATAGGCTTAAGCAAGCACTGTGGGCATGGTTCAAGGTTTTGAGTATCAGCTGATGCTGGTTCATATACGTTGGTATGTACCTGTACTAGCCAGCACCGTCTGGTATCAGAGGCCGGTCTAAGAAAAAGTTCAAAATGTTATATATTGGTCAGTATGTAGCGGTATCTAATTGGACCAATATTTCCCTATTGATCTAAGACCAGTACATTCGGCTGGCCAATGTTTGAAAAAGGGAGGGGAGCTAATCCCTATTCTGTTAAACAAAATTGAAAAAAAAAAAAGGAAAGAAAGCCATATTTTTTTATTTTTCGGAAGGTAAGAAAACCTTCATTGTATTTGGTAAATTTGCAATACTCCTATAAACAATCCTGAGAGATAGAGGGGAGAAGGAGGGGAACTCACAAGTAGGTGCCTTTTAGGGAGGGAGGGAGGGAGGGAGGGACTCACAAGTAGGTGCCTTTTAGGAAAGGAGGGAGGACCACCATTTAGGACTGATAATACCAATTTATTGGTATATGTTGATGACATTATCCTCAGAGACAACAATGATTCTGTCATCTCTAGCTTGACAGGAGATTTGAATTCTTCTTTAGCCTTGACAGTTCTCAATTTTTTTACATATCTTCCTTGGTTTTGTGGCTTAGCCCACTTCTGAAGGCCTATTTTTATCTCAATGCAAATATATCTAAGCTTTTCTTCTTCGGACCAAAATGGATGGTGCAAAGTCTTATTCCACTCATGTGTTGGCTAGTTTACAGTTGGTCCAATGCTCATTCTCTCTCCAAATCACCAACCTTATGGTCAGATAATCTTGGCACTACCTATCTCATGGCAAACCAGTTTTTCATGCAAGGCAAAAAAAAAATTGACTTCCATTTCGTTAGAGAAAAGGTGGCTCAGGAAGCTCTGGATGTTTGTTTCATCTCCATAGTTGATCAAGTGGCTGACATTATGACAAAGGCTCTTTCATCTGAACGGTTTTGCCTACTGCACTCCAAGCTCACGGTGCATCCAACCCCACTTCGCTTGTAGGGGCATGATAGAGTCGAGGATAGATAACCAAGTTATAAATTCAACTTTAAAATTAAACAAATAGTTGGAACCGTATTTGTAATTGTGGTAACTTCAGTGAAAACAATTATAAATTCAAAGGCTCTCTTCAAATAACAATCAAGTGAGAGAGATCTTCTTTCAATTTTCTGTCCCTATGATTGATTTGCTTTTCTAAATTGAACGAAATTTCAACTTTAAGAACCAACTATGGAAGATACATTTGTTTTTTCAGTTTAAGATGTGCTAAATTTTGATGCTGTTATGAATTTATTCATCTAGAATTAGGAAAAATCTTTTGGAGTATGTCAGTGCTCATCATTTTGTACTTATTGTGATTATGTGCAATATGCTTATTACGCTTGTGCTTGAAAGTCTAAATGTCTTTCCATTATGAAAAAGATTACGATATTAGGTACACTACTCATGACTCACCTTTCAGTGTTGAATCCAACAGGTTTTCTAGAACTCCTCTGCGGAGTAACAGGATGGTTTTTGCTACTGCATCTGCTCCTGGAAGTTCTAGTTCAGATAGCGACATAAACCCATATGAGGTATCCTTAATTCATGTTTAAGACTTCACCTGTAGAACTGAACTTCCATATACAATAAGGTATATATTCCTTCTTATTGGTTGATTTTTGTTTTATTTTAAGGTTCTTGGTGTGAGCCCTATTGAGGGATTTGATATGATAAAGGCAGCTTATACAAGAAAACGCAAGGATGCTGAGAGAAGGGGTGATGAGACCTTTGTAGACCGAGTACGTTATATGTGTTCTTCTGCTTGACTTTGATCGTCTGTTACTTTTCTTTCTTCTTAAATATGTTATTTTTTGCTGAAAACAAGAAGTTGTGCTTGATGTTGGAATTTTCCCCTTTTTCCTTTTCCCCTCTCCTTCTATACATACTATCTTTCCAGTTGGAGAAGGCATATGATAAAGTCATGATGGCACAGTTGACAAATCGGAAGAAGGGTGTCACATTTGGTTCATTTAAGGTGGAGCTCATATTACTTTATGTAACACCTTATTTCAGGAGATAAAGCCTTACGATCTTGTAACACTTCTTAGTGAACCAGTATTTTGGTTAGTGCATATTCTGTTGGACTTGGATTAGTATGTAGGACAGAATTCCATAAATGTACTGCTGAATTTTTGACGTTCTTGGCATTGTTCACAAATTTACCTTCAATCAGCTGTAATATTGTTGTAGATCCCTTTGAAAGTCTGTCTGGGCATATTAGTTACTGTTTCTTTTGTTCTTTTATTTCTTTACTTCTTTTTTTTTGGTTGATGTTTAATGTTTAATGTTGACTGTGCATCTCACATGCTTTTATGAAGATGCAACTGTCTATGGTGATAAACTCACTTCTGTATTCTTATGCCATCTCTTCCACATCTGTTTGTAGTTTATAGCTCATAGTTGGTTGCAACTTGCAAGGTTTTCACCTTTCATCTTTTGCAGGTAGGCAATTAATTAATTGGAACTTTTTTTTTAATTTTTAAATAAATATAATTACCTGGAACTTTTTTTTTGATGAATATTGAAAGATTTTATAAAAAGAGAGAGGAGAGAAAGTACAAGGTTTCCACAAGAGGGGGAAACAAAACAGAAATAACTACAATACAACACAACACAAACTTAGAGCCAAAAGTTTGGCATCCACCAACTCCCAAAGCTGCCCACAATCTACATATGAATCACAGTCTCCCAACATCTCAAGATATCTAATCTAGGCACGTCTTTAAATTCTGGTAAAATGCTAGCCCAAAAAGACACCAAACTTTCTATTGATTCTATCAAAACCCCCAAGCTAACTTTCTTGTCTTCAAAAATTCATCACTCACTTTTTTTGGGCATTTTGAAGATAGACATGTAGTAGGTTGGTAGGTTACTAAGCGATGCTTGGATAAGGGTAATCCTGCCACCCAAAGAGAGGTAGTTTCTTTTCCAAACACTCAACTTTTTATCCATCTTTTCAATGATTGCTTCCTACAACTAACCCCACGATAATTTCCATTCACGGACATACCCAAGTAGTTCATTGGCCACTCCCCCACATCACACGCCAACACCTGAGCACACTCATTTTGGAAGCCCTCATCCACGTTGATTCCAAACAGGTCACTTTTTTCCTAGTTAACACTAAGCCCCGAAATCATCTCAAAACATCTAAGGATGCACTTAGTCCAAAATATAGTGTCCCTTGACACATCTAGAAAAAGGATTGTATCATCCACGAATTGCAAATGGGACAATGGCACCTTATCTCTTCCAATCTCAAAACCTTTAATCTTGCCGATTTCCTCCGCTCTCTTTAGAAGACCCCTTAAAACATCGCTAACAAGTGTGAATAGAAAAAGCGATAAAGGATCATCTTGACGTAGGCCCCTAGACGATGATATTAACCCTGAAATCCCCTCATTAAGACAAAATGAGAATTTGACATTCTGCAAACATCCTTTGATCCAAGTGCACAATTATTCTGGGAACCCTTTCCATCTAAGGACCGAGTCCACACATGCTCATTCAACTCAGTCATAGGCTTTTTCCAGATCTACTTTAAAAGCAAAGCCCGACTCTCTTTTTCTACTTTTTTTTCCTCTATGCACTCATTTGCAATCAAAATGCTATTTGTTATTTGTTTGCCTTGGATAAAAGCACACTGATTCTTTGACACCACCGAACCAATGACCCCCTTTCATTCTGTTTGCCAAAACTTTGGCGATGATCTTATATACGCTGGTTACCAAACTGATAGGTCTGAAATCCTTAACTTTTGAGGTCCCTTTAATCTTGGGAATCAACACTAGAAATGTTGCATTCATGGCTTTGTTGATTATCCCACTTGATTGTAATTCTTTAAAAATCTTCAAAAGGTCTATTTTGATGATATCCCAACAATCCTGAAAAAAAAGTCATTGAAAAGCCATCAGGACCTGAGGCCTTATTTCTGTCCATCTCCCAAATAGCCTTTCTGACCTCTTCTTCCTCAAAAACTTTTACAATGTCCTCTGCTCTCTCACATCCAGTTTGGGTCCATCAAGCATCGAAAGATCAAACTTGTAGACTTGTTCAGATTTGAGTAAAAGTTAGATAGCTCCTCGTCAATGTCCTTATGATCATCTGACAAAACTCCATCAGTCTCCAAAGAAACCACGTCTTTCTTACTCTTGAAATTTGTCATATTATGAAAGAATTTTGTATTTCCATCCCCCTCCTTCAACCATTTCACCTTTGATCTTTGACTCCAAAAACATTCCTCTTGTTTCAACAATTTGTCCATCTCCTCCTTCAATCTCCTCCTATTCTCTCTTTCACTTTGATCCAGAGTCCTAGTTTCCTCCATTTTGTCGATTTTCTGGATCCCTTCCAAAATGTCATTTTTCTTCTCCGGTAGCCAGCAAAACACCCATTTATTCCATCTTTTGATCATCTCTTTCAAACCTCTCAAATACTTTAGGAATTTAAAATCTTCCCATCCTGGCACTACATCCTTCAAATCCCACCACTTTTTCACTTCTTGCCCACATGTTTTCTAACCTGAAAGGTCTAGGACCCCATTAACCACCTGATCCATGGAAATGAGTATAGGTGAATGATCAGATATCGGTCTAGGGAGGACTCTTTGTGTAGTCTTTGGAAATTTTTCCTCCCATTCAGGAGAGACAAGGACTTTATCCAATCTGCAGCACACCGGACTCTCCTGAAGATTAGACCAAATGAATCTTCATCCTAAATGAGGATAATCTACCAGCTCACATTTATTGATAAAATCCACAAATCCTCTCATACTTTTCATAACTTTATTTGTACTTGATTTCTCATGGGTGTGTATAACCACATTAAAATCACTAATTGTACACCATGGTTCCTTCCACAATCCTTTAACTCATCAATTCCTCCCCAAAATCCTCTCTTTCCCTGGGCTTATTTGGACCATAAATCCCTGTCAAAATCCACTCAAAACCATCCTCAACGTTTACAAGTTTAATCGACACTGAAAATCTTCCACTCAACGTTTTCTTACGACTGACCACATCAATATCCCAAATAATAAAAATTCCTCCCGAACTTCCCACCGAAGGTAAAAACTCCCACTCCTTATTTTTCCCTCCTCCCAATTAACGAACCAATCTCTTAAAAACACACTCCTTTTTCTCCTGGATCACCACTATATCCGCTTTTGATCTCCTCCGTAACTCCTTTGTTGCTCTCTTTTTTTCATTTTTCCCTAGACCCCTCACATTCCAACTTAATATCTTCATCGATTAACTTTTTCCATCTCCTCAGCCCCTAGGTTTCTACCCTTCTTTCTTTTGTACTGAACACTACATTGAGGACTCCTAGTCATGGCTATTTCACCCTTGGCCTCTCTCCTTTCTTTTCTTCTCTAAATTCCTTAACAGCTTCTGCCATGGGGATAGATTCCCCAGGTGAATCTCTAACGTCAATCTGAAAGTCCTCCGCTAACTCTAGGACTCCTTCCCACTCACTTCTATAAGACCTAAGAACACCATTCTCATTGTTTTCCTCATCCACCACCGAAGGCAGATCATTTTTCTGGGCACACTCCTCCACATTGACCTCGCCCAATAGAGCAGAAAATGGCTCTGAAGGAGCATGGAGATGACCATAGTGGGATCCGTTCTGCAGAAATATATTTTCATGAAGAACTTGTGAGAAATCAATCAAATGACTAACTGAAACAATCTGCTCATCTGGGCATTCTGGTTCAGGCATATGATCCAAGGTCATGGGGATTGTAGCTGACCGAAAGGACACTGGATCAGGAGTGCGAAAACCTGAAATTTGAGAACATGAAATAGGATTGATTGACGTGCTCTTAATCGAATCAACACTGCCTTTATCTTTCTGACGGATTCTTGTGTACTAGTCCCCTGGTATTACTCACGTGCCTATGATTTGTTGAAGTGGAATTTGTGAGTGAGTCTGTCTCCATGTCTTCTGAACCCCCTTTCTCTGTATTATTGTCCATTGCCCACGAACCCATAGATGAATCATAACTCACCATTTTGACTCCTGAACAGTCTGTATCAATTTCTTCATGTCTGAGCAAATTGTTAGCACAACCACCCTCTATTTGATCAAATGTACAGCCTTAATCGCCGCCCAAAGACTGAGATGTGGGAGAAATAGAACACTCAATGGCCTTAGGAAAAGACCCATCTTCGGGAGTATCTGCCAGGCCTGTACTTTCCTTTGTTGAAGCCGCTTCAGAGGAAGAAGATGACGAAGACTTCTGCTGTACACATTCCATCCCTCTTTGAATTAAAACTAGGTTTTCAAACAACTTTTTCACTTCTTACACTTGCAAACATATTTCTTCTGTTCCCATCCCCTTTCCGACGCTCTCGTCGCCACTTTTATCCGACTTCGACGCTCAGCTTCTGCTATCTCTAGAGCGTTGTCATCCTCTTCCCAAGGAAGAAGACGACCCCCTAGGTCCTAAAGAGTCAGATCTGGACCACAAAGGCCCAAAATCGTCCCCCTCAGTCGGCCCTTTAACCCTCTCAAGGACTTTAACTCCCTCCCCCCTGGATCCACCTTGGCCTAAAAGTCCAACATTTTGGGCCCGAAGACTCGGCCCAGTCCCTTCATTATTACACCCCGCCCATTGAAATTCAAGTAAGCTTGAATTTGAATCTCGGTCAACACCCCCAGTCAAACAGGCGGACCCACCAGCTGCCTTGTCTCCCACTAAAACCCCCTCCTCCGCTCGCGATTGAACACGTGGATTATTCCAAGCATCTTCTTCGGAGGGGGTTGCCAGAAGAATACCTGAACTAGTCGGAAGTTTTGTGGGAAAGCAATTGAAGATTTCAGAGCTGCTAGATCCATCCCACAACACTAAATTTCTTGGAATTTTCCGGAGAATCCTCACCTTAACTTGAACTTCAGCTCTTCCCAACCCATTTTCCATAAGATCCACCTCTCCAATGCTGACTAACCCACCACACATCTCCTCAATATTTCTTAGTGTTTCAATGGCAAAAAGTTGTGCCGGAATCCCTTCTACCACCATCCAGATTCCCTCATTCGCTACTGACCCGACCTCCGTACTCTCTCCTAAAGGCCATCTAGAGAGGACTATCTCCATTCCTCTATCAATAGTAATAGAGCCCTGATTCAGCAAGTTTCTGGCATCTTCTTCAGATTTTCTGAACACAATTGGTTTTTTTTTTTTTCACCATTAATACCTATAAATTCTCCCATTTCAACATTGTTAAAGTTCCTTTTTAGAACATCCACAACACCACTATCAACATTTTAATCAGATTTATTGTTCTTTAGTAAGCTTGCTTAACTTAGAAATTTTTGTCTGCTGTTATGACTTGTAAGTTGTATGCTGCCTTCCAAAAGCTTTTGTCATTTTCTTAGGTCAGTCATTGCCCTTTATGACTTTTTCCAGGGACCATATCCTTATAATACATGATTAATTTACTTTCTTTGACCATTGATGCTTACAGAAAGCTTATAATCACTGATTGAGTCATTCTTGATACTATGTTGTCTTCTGTGGTCCCCCCCCACTGAATAATTATTTTTGTATGGTTGTGCAATGCAGGTGTCGAAGGATATTAAATATGCTGATAAGCAGCCAATTGTACCATGGGGGCCAAGGTATGCCTTGATGCCATTTCCATAAATTAAAGAACAGCAGCAAAAGAAATATTATGATGCTTATTCTTGTTTAACATCTTCTCATTGTTTTGACGTAATGATAAACTTATATTCGTCATAAGTCTGATCATTATCAATAGATAAAGCCATCAGCTGAAATATGTCTGAACTGTACAATATCAGTTTCTTTCCCATCCATAATTAAATATAGCATTGAAATTCGTCATTAGTGTCCCCATTAAAGTTGAACTGAAAGTACTAACCTATACCCAGTGATGCTATTTAGCTCATAAATCATTTAACACTACAGAGATAGGCACGAGAAGGTATTTCAAGTTTTCTTTTTTCATAGACTGGAACATATTTTTTGGAGCACGATTAAGAGTAGTAGGAGGACATTCTCCTTTCTTCTTCCAAATAAAGTCTTTGGCATTCATGAAAAAAAGTAGTAAATAATAATAGATAGATAGACATGGTCCATTCTTCTTTGCTCCTTTTCCCTTCGTCATTTCTCCAGTGCCTTATCGATCTCCCCCTTCTTGTTCAACTATTTGGAGCTAATGTTTTGTGTTTCTCTTGTATGGGTCTTTTCCATGCCTGGATAGGGAATAGATGATTATGTTGCTGCGATTTCTCTGCTATAATTATAGTGTTAGCTAATGCTTTTGTTCTGTTTGCAGGTTCACCAAGTCTAGTATTAATGATATGCTCATCAACATGGCGATATCTGCTTTCTTTGTAAGTTCTTGCAGAACAGCAGAAAAAAGTTCTAGTTCTCTCTCTCTCTCTCTCTCTCTCTCTCTCTCTCTCT
>JAUPMG010037642.1:0-14393 GCA_031762675.1 Pachysandra terminalis | reverse complement strand
GCATGCTCATGCAACAAGACATATTGATCACCAAGTGTGATCCATGCAAAATATCATGTTGTGCAATTATGCATGCTATTAAGAATTCGAATTATGTAAGTGTAATGGCCCGAACCAACTAAGAAGTATTTAATTAGGTTTAAAACATTACTATAAGATTATCTACCCGTTTGATCTTTAATTGGAGTTAAACCTACCATACGATTGCTATGATGTGAATTATTAGTGTGTATCATGCCTAGTACTATAGTAAGCCCTTATAAGGACAAAATTGATTAATTATTTTAGTATTAGTGTAAGGTGAGGGATCTCTATGGTGGGGATGAAGTGGTTAGAAATAGAGGGTATAGATTGAGTAAGGAAAAAGAAGGGTTAGGATTGAAGTGGTTTGAATAGAGTGAGGAGATGGTGACATGTGGCAATTGGAGGATAGAAGGAGAGAGGAAAGGAAAAAGAAGGGCATTTGTGTCTTGAGAAGAAAGAAGAGAAAGAAAAAGGAAAAGAGGTGGAAGAGCAAAAGAGGAAGAAGGGAGGATTCAAGGGTGAAAAACGTGGATTGAACTTGAAGAAAAAGTTGTAAGTCTTGATTTCATGAACATAATGAGTTGAATCTTGTATTTTTTCATTTTTACTTCCATTTCGATTTTGATTTCATAATGTGAAATCTTTTGGTGTTTATTTCACTTAAGAATGGTTTAAATTATTTTTGTGATGTTCTAAAGTATATGAGACAAAGTGGAAACCATTTAGATGGGAAAACCCCTTTGTTTTGCCCTGTACGCGACGTTCGGCGGCCATCCCGGCGCGCCAAACGTTTGCCGAATTTGAATTTCTGGGTCACGGGCGGACTCTTCTGTGCGCCGAATCTCCCCTGAGGTTGAATGTCAACCGAAAAGTCCACCGAAGACTTAGGGGCGCCAATAGCAGCTTCGGTGCGCCGAACGGGGCTCCGAGAAGGTCACCGAACGTTGAGGGTACTGGAATTGTCACCGAGTCTCAGGGAAGTTTGCCGAAGGGGTTGCTGAGATAGGCTTCGGCGAGCCGAAGGGGACACCGAAGAGGTCACCGAGAAAGTGGATTATGGAATCGTCGCCGAATCTCAGGTGAGTTCACCAAGTAGGTCGCCGAAGGAGGTATTGGTGCGCTGAAGTCTACACCGAAGACTACCCCAAATCTGTAGATTAGTTTAGAAGATTGATAATGATTATAGAGTGCTTGAGTAGTGTAGAAATAATAAATAAATCTCAATCTCATTCTATGTTATGTGATCCGTTATTGACTTGTATATGATATGGGAATGTATGTGTGTGAATGATGTGATGGATTGTAGAGTGTGTTATTCTTCCGTACAATAACATGTATGATGAATTCACATGCCATGCCTAATGCACCCTGTACACCAAGGCATGCATAATGCATTATAATTAGTTGCACATGGTAGGATGTTAGTACGATTCTATCTTAAGTTGGACAAACATGCATGTGGATTGATGGTGTGGGTGGCATGGATGAGTGTATGTGTTAGTTAGCTAATTATGCACCATGTACACGAAATGTATGAATAGTTAGTGTGCACAGATCCACTTCACAACTTCGCTGCACAGCATGGACTCCAGACCCAAGTAGGTCTAGTAGAATAACCTGGTATTCCAAGACCTTAGGGTAAGGTCTTGTGATGGAACATGAGTGTGATGTGACTATCACATTTGGGGAGGGATCGGCAAGACTGAGTTGAGGGCATAGCTAACCCAATAGACTTGTTCTTATCCTAAGGGATCTGGCCAAGTTTGAGGAAATATAAGGAAGGATCTCTGTAGTTAGGTCAGCTAGTCATGTTTTCCTGAGGGATACCGCAGGTGGCTGCAAGTCTCGGTCGCCGGGCCATTGATAAAAAATAAGTGGGGGGATTGTGCCTCCTACGTTGAAAACCCTTAGAACTACGCGATATCCGAAGAATAGCCCTATTTCCCTGGACTGTATACACGGTGGGATGAATTCAGGTTGCTGGGACATCCCGAAGTAGAGGCTGGAATAGGAGGAAACATATTAGATTGACAATCTAACAGAGTTGCATTTGCAATGCATGTAGACTTGTGTGCTAGCTCACCTTGGTGAGGTTTGTTCTTAGAACGCATTTCGTGCATAATAAAATGAATTACCTCATGCATTTGATTTGTTTGATTTCCTTTATGAATTAAAGTTGAAAGAACTGTAAAGGTGAAGAACCTCAAGACAAACAATTATATTCCTGAAATCACAGTACTTACAAGATTATAGCTTATGTTTTTAGCATTACGTTTTTCAGGAGCTTTAGTAGAGGACACAGTTGTGGAGGACCAAGTGAAGGAAATAGAGGAATTTGAAGAGGAAGACGAATTTTATTCGTGCGAGTGATCTTAGTGTAAAGTCTTGATCATACTCTGACACTTATATTTTGATTCTTTTTGTTGATACCGGTGTTGATATCCGATGTAAATCTGATTTAGGACCTAGAACTGTCGTTTTATATCCGCTGCACATTTGTAACTATGGATTACATCTTTGTTTTGAAATTTTTTCTTTTGTTTTTTGGAATGATGATTTAAATTCGATAGTACTATAACTGTTATTCAACTGTCACTCTCCTTTCAAGGAAGTGAAGCTCGTAAGTCCTTTTCCTCTGAACCCAAAGCGGTCTCACGAGTTTGGGTTGTGACAAAGTTGGTATCAAAGCTATAGTTTTTCGTTTTAAATCAGATTTCATAAGTTTTAAGAGATTTTCCTTGATAATCTAAAGTTTTAATGTGTTAATATTTTATAAGTTTCTGTATGAGGGTTGATCTATCCTAAACATCTGAGATTCTTACTTATGAGGAGTTCGGATGTTTGAAGTTTTTCGACAAAGATAAGAGGATCAAATGGCAGGGAGACGAGGTAGACATGTCAATGACCCTCACATGGAGGAGGAGTATGGGAGAAGGAGAGGTAGACGTACTGATGAACCACCACTAGTAGGAGATCAAAGAAATGATCCCAAGCAAGCGGGAGTTTATTAGGCCTTGGGAGATATGGCCGACATGATGTAGAGACAGCAAGTTCAACTCCGAACAGTTGCTTAGAGAAATATCTCCAGTTTGGAGAATTTTAAGAAGTTAGGACCATCATCTTTCAAGGGAACGGTAGATCCACTAGAGACCTAGAACTGGGTCGATTCCATGGAACACATATTTGAGGTAATGAAGGTGGATGATGCAGACAAGATCCGATTTGCTGCATTTATGTTAGAGGGAGAAAGCTGTAGATGGTGGAAGTCGGCATCGGAGATCACTGCAGCAAATACTTGGGAGAAATTCAAGGAGATTTTCTGTTTGGAATACTTTCCGAAAACCATAAGGAGAGAAAAGGAATTGGAGTTTATGAAAATAGAGCAGGGAGGCATGACAGTGATAGAATATGCCACCAAATTTACCGTGTTCTCACAGTTTGCCAAGTATGCTGTGGATGAGGAGGAGAAGAAGGCTTTCCGCTTTGAAAGTGGATTGAGGCCAAATATCGGAAGTAGGCTAGTCGTGAGGGAGTTCACCGAATACCACAAGGTGGTGGACTGCGCCATGAAAGTAGAGAAGGATATGTTGGAATTCAGGAAGGCCTTGGAACAAAGGACCGCTAAGAGCACCCCAAAGCCAAACACTTTTAGGGGCAGTACCTCTGACGCACAAAAGAGGCAGAGAATCCAAGGGCCATCTATTCCTCAAAACTTTGGGAATATACTGATGCGGTGCCACAATTGTGGGAGGAGGGGACATAGTTATAAGGAATGCCGAGCACCTCGGAACCCAAACCTCTTCCAAAGCCAATAGCAGCAGCAGATGGTGCCTCGTCCTCACTATGTGCAGAACCTAGTTCCTATCCAATAAGTGCCGTCGTCCAAGGGACCAACAGCAGCACCACCTCAACTTCGTCTACCACCACCACCTCAGACGGCCAAAGTCTTCACTATTGAGCCAAAACAAAACAAGGTTATGGAAGGTACCATACGACTCTCACACATATCTGCAAGAGTATTATTTGACACTGGAGCCTCTCACTCTTTTGTTGCATGAACACTAGTACACAGATTGGGTCTTAAAATGAAGAATCTAGAAATGAGGCTGGTAGTAGCGAACCCTGTAGGAGGAACTGCACATTTAGACAAGGTGTGTGAAGCTTGTTCTATAGAAATAGAAGAATTTATTTTACCTATTGATTTAATTGTACTTGACATGCATGATTTTGACATTATTCTGGGAATGGATTGGCTATCTGCACATCACGTGTAGATAGACTGTCACAACCGAGCTGTATCTTTTCTGACCCCGGAAGGTGACCTGATAGAAGTTGGGGGTTCAGAATCTGAGATACCTTATTTATCTGCTTGTATAGATCATGAATTTTCTGAGAAGGTGGAAGAATGGAATAAGATTCCTATGGTGTGTCAGTATGGTGTGGTTTCCCAAGATTTCCCAGGTCTTCCACCCAAACGTGAAGTAGAGTTCTGCATTGAGTTGGTGGCAGGAGCACGACCCATTGCACTACCGACTTACAGACTGGTACCTACAGAATTGAAGGAGCTGAAGAAGCAGTTGGATGAATTTCTAGCCTTAGAATTTAAATGTCCAAGTATTTCTCTGTGGGGAGCACCGGTACTCTTTGTGAAGAAGAAGGATGGAACTCTTAGGTTGTGTATTGCTTACAGGAAGCTGAATCAGTTGACGGTTGTAATGGCCCGAACCAACTAGGAAATATTTAATTATGTTTAAAACATTAATATAAGATTATCTAACCATTTGATCTTTAATCGGAGTTTAACCTACCATACGATTGCTATGATGTGAATTAATAGTGTGTATCATGCTTAGTACTATAGTAAGGCCTTGTATGGATAAAATTGTTTATTTGTTTTAGTAATAGTGTATGGTGGGGATGAAGTGGTTGGAAATAGAGGGTTTAGCTTTAATAGGGAGAAAGAAGGGTTAGGATTGAAGTAGTTAGAATAGAGTGAGGAGATGGTGCCATGTGGCATTGGGGGAATAGAAGGAGAGAGGAAAGGGAAAAGAAGGGGCAATTGTGCCTTGAGAAAAGAAAATGAGAGAGAGAGAGAAAGAGGTTGGAGAACAAAGGAAGGAAGAAATGAGGATTCAAAAGGGAAAAAGGAGATTTGAGCTTGAAGAAAAAGTTGTAAGTCTAGATTTCATGAATATAATGAGTTGAATCTTGTTTTTCTTCATTTGTACTTCCATTTCGATTATGATATCATAATGTGAAATCCTTTGGTGTTTATTTCATGTGAGAATGGTTCAAATTACTTCTGTGATGTTCTAAGGGTCTATGAGACCAAATGGAAACCATTAGGTTGGAAACCCCTCTATTTTGCCCTGTACGTGACGTTCGGCGGCCACCTTAGCTCGCCAAATGTCCGCCAAACTTGAATTTCTGGGCCATGGGCGGACACTTCGGTGCGCCGAAACTCCGTTGAGATTGAATGTCCACCGAAGACTTCGTGGCGCCGAAAGTAGCTTCGGTGCACCGAACATGGCGCCGACAAGGTCGCCTAAGGTTGAGGGTACTGGAATTGTCGTTTAGTCTCAAGGTGGTTCGCCGAAGGGGTCACCGAGATATGCTTCGGGGCGCCGAAGAGGTCGCCGAGAAAGTGGATTCTGGAATCGTCGCCAAATCTCAGGTGAGTTCAACGAGTAGGTCGCCGAAGGAGGTCTCGGTGCGCCGAAGTCTACGCCGAAGACTACCCCGAACCTATAGGTTAGTTTAGGAGGTTGATAGTGACTATAGAGTGCTTGAGCAGTGTAGAAATATTAAATACAGCTCAATCTTATTCTATGTTATGTGAACCGTTATTAACTTGTATGCGATATGGGTATGATATGTGTGAATGATGTGATGGATTGTAGAGTGTTTTATTCTTCCGTATTGTAACGTGTATGATGAATTTACATGGCATGCCTAATACACTCTGTGCACAAAATGTATCAATAGTTAGTGTGCACGGATCCACTTCACAACTTCACTGCACAGCATGGACTCTAGACCCTAGCAGGTCTAGGAGAATGACTTGGAATTCCAAGACCTCAAGGTAGGGTCTTGTGATGGAATACGAGTGTGATGTGACTGTCGCATCTAGGGAGGGACCGGCTAGACTGAGTTGAGAAAGTAGCTAACCCAATAAACTTATTCTTAGCCCGAGGGCTTTGGCCAAGGATGAGAAAATATAAGAAAGGACCTATGTAGTTAGGTCAGCTAGTCATGTATTCTTGAGGGATACCGCAGGTGGCTGCAAGTCTCGGTCTGCAGGCCACTGATAAAAAATAAGTGGGGGGATTGTGCCTCATAGGTTGAAAACCCTTAGAACTACGCGATATTCATAGAATAGCCCTATTTCCATGGACTGTATACATGGGGGGATGAATTGAGGTTGCTGGGACATCCCGAAATAGAGGTTGGATCAGGAGGAAACATTTTAGATTGACTCTCTAACAAAGGTTCATTTGCACAACATGTAGATTTGTGTGCTAGCTCACCTTGGTGAGGTTGTAACTTAGGATGCATTTCATGCATAATAGAATGAACTACCTCATACATTTGAATTGTTTGATTTCCTTTATGAATTAGAATTGAAAGAACTATAAAAGTAAAGAATCTCAGGACAGACAGTTACATTCCTAAAATCTTAGTACTTACAAGCTTATAGCTTATGCTTTTAGCATTACATTTTTCAGGAACCTTAGTAAAGGACGCAGTGGTGGAGGACCAAGTGAAGGAAAAGGAAGAGTTTGAAGAGGAAGACGAATTCTATTCGTACGAGTGATCTTAGTGTAAAGCCTTGTTCATACTCTGATACTTATATATTTTGATTCTTTTTGCGGATACCAATGTTGGTATCCTTGTAAATCTGATTTAGAACCTTGAACTGTCTTTTCATTTCCACTGAGCATTGTACTTATGTATTACATCTTTGTTTTAAAATTTTTGGAATGATGGTTTAAAATCAATGGTTCTATAACTGTTATTCAATTGCCACTCTCCTTTCAAGGAAGTGAAGGTCGTAATTAAAACTCCTCTGAACCTAAAACGGTCTCATGAGTTTGTCAGAGCTATAGTTCTTCGTTTTAAATCAGATTTCATAAGTTTTAAGGAATTTGCTTTGATATTTGAACGTTTTAATGTGTTGATATTTCATAAGTTTCTGTGTGAGGATTGGTCTATCCTAAACATCTGAAATTCTTACATACAAGGAGTTCGGATGTGTAAATTTTGTCGACAAAGATAAGATGATCAAATGACAGGAAGATGAGGTAGACATGCCAATGAGCCTCGTACGGAGGAGGAGTATGGAAGAAGGAGAGGTAGGCGTACCTATGAGCCACCACTAGTAGGAGATCACAGAGGTGATCCCCAGTTAGCGAGAGTTTATTAGGCCTTGGGAGATATGACCAACATGATGCAGAGACAGCAAGTTCAACTCCAAACGGTCGCTCAGAGGAATATCTCTAGTTTGGAGAGCTTTAAGAAGCTAGGACCATTATCTTTCAAGGGAACAATAGATCCATTAGAGGCTCAGAACTGGGTCGATTCCATGGAACACATATTTGAGGTAATGAAGGTGGAGGATGTGGACAAGATCCGATTTGCTGCATTTATGTTAGAGGGAGAAACCCTTAGAAGGTGGAAGTCGGCAACGGAGATCACTGCAGTAACCACTTGGGAGAAATTCAAGGAGGTTTTCTATTTGGAATACTTTCCAAAAACCATAAGGAGAGAAAAGGAATTGGAGTTTGTGAAACTAGAGCAGGGGGCATGACACTGATGGAATATGCCACCAAATTCATTGAGCTCTCACAGTTTGCCAAGTATGCTGTGGATGAGGAGGAGAAGAAGGCTTTCCGCTTTGAAAGTGGATTGAGGCCAAATATTAGAAGTAGGCTAGTCATGAGGGAGTTCACCGAATACCAGAAAGTGGTGGACTGTGCCAGGAAAGTAGAGAGGAAGGCTTGGAACAAAGGACCGCCAATAGCACCCCTAAGCCAATCACTTTCAGGGGCAATATCTCTGAAGCACAAAAGAGGCAGAGAATCCAAGGGCCGTCTATTCCGCAAACTTTGGGAGTATGCCGACGCGGTGCCACAATTGTGGGAGGAGGGGACACACTTATAAAGAATGTCGTGCACCTCGAAATTCGAACCTTTTCCAAAGCCGATCGCAGAAGCAGCAGATGGTACCACGTCCTCACTATGTACAGAACCCAGTTCCTATCCAACAAGTGCCGCCGTCCAAGGGACCAAGAACAGCACCACCTCAACCCCGTCTACCACCACAGCCTCAGACGGTTAAAGTTTTCGCCATTGAACCACAACAGAATGAAGCCTTGAAAGATATCATACGACTCTCACAAATCTCTGCAAGACTATTATTTGATACTGGAGCATCTCACTCTTTTGTTGCACGAACACTTGTACACTGCTTAGGTCTAAAAGTGAAAAACTTGGAGAGAATTTTGGTAGTATCTAATCTTGTAGGAGGATCTGCCCACTTAGATAGAGTGTGTGAAGGTTGTTCTATAGAAATAGAAGAATTTACCTTAGCAATTGATTTAAATGTAGTTGACATGCATGAATTTGACATTATTCTAGGGATGGACTGGCTATCTGCACATCACGTGCAGATAGACTGTCACACAGAATTGTGTCTTTTCTGACCCCGGGTGGTGACTTGATAGAAGTTAGGGGTTCAGAATCCGAGATATCCTATTTATCTGCCTGTATAGATCATGAAATTACTGAGAAGAAGGAAGAATGGAATGAAATTCCTACGGTATGTCAGAATGGTGGAGTTTTCCAAGATATCCCAGATCTTCCACCCAAACGTGAAGTAGACTTCTGCTTTGAGTTGTTGGCAGGAGCACGACCCATTGCACTACCGACTTACAGACTGGCTCCTACAGAATTGACGGAGCTGAGGAAGCAGTTGGATGAATTACTAGCTCTAGAATTTATACGTCCAAGTAATTCTCCGTGGGGAGCACCCGTACTCGTTATGAAGAAGAAGGATGGAACTCTTAGGTTGTGTATCGATTACAGGAAGCTAAACCAGCTGACGGTGAAGAACAAATACCCCCTACCATGCATCGATGACTTGTTTGATCAGTTGCAAGGATCTTCCTACTTCTCGAAGATAGATCTCAGATCTGGGTATCGCCAACTGAGGATCAAGGAAGAATATGTACCTAAGACGGCTTTCAGAACAAGGTACAGGCATTTCGAGTTTGTAATAATGCCGTTTGGGTTGTCTAATGCCCCAGCAGTGTTTATGGACATGATGCAACAAGTCTTCAAGCCCTACTTGGATAAATTTTTGGTAGCATGACATCCTCATCTACTCCAAGTCGAAAGGAAGAAATGAAGAACATCTTGGTATTGCCCTACAAACCCTAGTAGACCATCAATTATATGCGAAGTTCTCGAAATGCGAATTTTGGAAGGATGAAGTGAAATTCCTAGGACACGTGGTGTCTACTGAAGGTTTTTCAGTGGATCCCAGTAAGGTGGAGGCAGTTTCCAACTGGGAGCAACCTAAGAATGTATCGAAAATTCGAAGTTTCTTGGGTTTGGCAGGTTATTACCGGAGGTTTATTGAAGGATTTTCAAGTATTGCTTCACCACTAACCAAGCTGACCCGGATGGACGTGGAATTTATTTGGGAATACGTTTGCCAAGAAGGATTCATCACTCTCATGGAGAAACTCACTACAACGCCTATTCTCATGATCTAGTTAGCGGCATCAATTTTGTTGTTTACACAGATGCGTCGTTGTCCGGACTTGGGTGTGTCTTGATGCAAGGAGGCAAGGTGGTAGCATATGCTTCATGACAGTGGAAGACACATGAGAAGAATTACCACACTCACGACCTGGAGCTTGCTGCAATTGTGTTTGCTTTGAAAATCTGGAGGCATAACTTAGTGGGAGAAACCTTTGAGGTGTTCTCAGACCATAAGTCTCAAATATTTGTTTTCCCAAAAGGAGCTGAACATGCGTCAAAGAAGATGGATGGAGCTAGTGAACGACTATAAATTCTCCCTACAATATCATCCAAACAAGGCCAATGTAGTAGCGGATCCACTGAGCCAGAAACCTATATGTGTTGTAGCCCACATGCTAGTTCAAGAATGGAAGCTCTACGAGTCACTCGCAGACTTCAACTTCGTAGCTTGTAGGACTAACCATGGGGTGAGATTGTGTAACATACTCGTCAAACCATCACTCAAGACAAGAATCATCTTGTGTACCACAAGATGAAGAGCTGAAGAATGAGATTTTGGCCGAAGCTCACAGATCCCGGTGTTTGATTCATCCTGGTAAGACCAAAATATACAACGACCTCGGGCGTAACTACTGGTGGAGTCGAATGAAGGTGGAGATCGAAGAATTTGTATCCAAGTGCATAGTGTGCCAACAGGTGAAAGCGGAGCATCAGAAGCCAGCAGGAATGCTACAACCTCTACCCATTGGAGAATGGAAATGGGAGTACAGTTCTATGGATTTTATCACGAGACTCCCAAGGACACGCAACGGTAATGACATGATCTGGGTGATGGTGGAACGCCTAATCAAATCAGCGCACTTTATCGCGTTGAAAACTGCGATGAACACCGACGACTTGGCAAGGTTTTACGTACGAGAGATCATCCGCATGCATGGGGTACCTATCACTATAGTGTCAGATCGAGGTTCACAATTCACTTCAAGATTCGAGAGGAGTCTACACAAGGCGTTGGGTACACAACTCAACTTCAGCACTGCATTCCATCCGCAAACAGACGGCCAAATCGAAAGAGTGAATCAGGTATTGGAAGATCTCTTGAGGTCGTGTATCCTAGATTTCAAGGGCAGTTGGGAGGATCATTTAGCGCTTGTCGAATTCTCTTACAACAACAGTTATCAAACTAGTATAGGGATGGCACCATTCGAAGCTCTTTATGGAAGACCGTGCCGATCACCCTTGTGCTGGAACGAAGACAGTTCTCTTGTGCCGTTGGGACCAGAATTAGTGGCCGAGACAATTGAGAAGATTAAGCTAATCAGAGATCGCCTACTCACAGCTCAACACAGGTAAAAGAAGTATGCAGATGTGAGGAGGAGGAAGTTATAATTTATGGTGGGAGATTGGGTATTCCTCAAAGTCTCGCCGACTAAAGGAGTATTCAGATTCGGTAAAAGAGGCAAGTTAGCGCCAAGATACGTTGGACCCTTTGAGATTTCCGAGCGAGTTGGAGAAGTTGCATATAGAGTGATACTACCTTCCTCTTTGGACTTAGTACACGATGTCTTCCACGTTTATATGTTGAGAAAGTACCATCTAGACCCATCTTCAGTAATTGACTGGCTGACCATCACCATTAGAGAAAATGCTACCTATGAAGCGCAACCTGTGGAGATCTTGGATCGAAAGGAGCAAGTACTACAGAACAAAGTTATTTCTAAGGTGAAGGTATTGTGGAACAATCACGGAACGTCAGAAGCGACTTGGGAGCTGGAATACGAGATGCGGGCTAGATACCCGCAACTCTTCACTTAAGGTCTGTATAAAATTTCGAGGACGAATTTCTCTTAAAGGGGGGAAGGTTGTAATGGCCCGAACCAACTAAGAAGTATTTAATTAGCTTTAAAACATTAATATAAGATTATCTACCCTAATTGGAGTTAAACCTACCATATGATTGCTATGATGTGAATTATTAGTGTGTATCATGCTTAGTACTATAGTAAGCCCTTGCATGGACAAAATTGTTTAGTTATTTTAGTAGTAGTGTAAGGTGAGGGATGTGTATGGTGGGGATAAAGTGGTTAGAAATAGAGGGTTTAGATTGAGTAGGGAAAAAGAAGGGTTGGGATTGAAGTGGTTAGAATAGAGTGAGGAGATGGTGATATGTGGCAATTGGAGGATAGAAGGAGAGAGGAAAGGAAAAAGAAGGGCATTTGTGTCTTGAGAAGAAAAGAAGAGAGAGAAAGAGGAAAAGAGGTGGGAGAGGAAAAGAGGAAGAAGGGAGGATTCAAGGGTGAAAAACGTGGATTGAACTTGAAGAAAAAGTTGAAAGTCTTGATTTCATGAACATAATGAGTTGAATCTTGTATTTCTTCATTTTTACTTCTATTTTGATTTTGATATTATAATGTGAAATCTTTTGGGGTTTATTTCACTTAAGAATGGTTTAAATTACTTCTGTGATGTTTCTAGAGTGTATGAGACCAAGTGGAAACCATTTAGGTTGGAAAAACCCCTTTGTTTTGTCCTGTACGCGACATTCGGCGGCCATCTCGGTGCGTCGAACATTCGCCGAACTTGAATTTCTGGGTCACGGGTGGACACTTCGGTGCGCCAAAGCTCTGCTGAGGTTGAATGTCAACCGAAAAGTCCACCGAATACTTCGAGGCGCTGAAAGCAGCTTCGGTGCACCGAACAGGGCGCCGACAAGGTCACCTAATGTTGAGGGTACTGGAATTGTTGCCGAGTCTCAAGGTGGTTCGCGGAAGGGGTCACCGAGATAGGCTTCGGGGTGCTGAAGGGGACGCCGAAGAGGTTGTCGAGAAAGTGGATTTTGGAATCGTCGCCGAATCTCAGGTGAGTTTGCCGAATCTCAGGTGAGTTCGCCGAGTAGGTCGCCGAAGGAGGTATCAGTGCGCTGAAGTCTACACCGAAGACTACCCTGAACCTGTAGATTTGTTTAGGAGGTTGATAGTGATTATAGAGTGCTTGAGTAGCGTAGAAATAATAAATACATCCCAATCTCATTCTATGTTATGTGATCCGTTATTGACTTGTATGTGATATGAGAATGTATGTGTGTGAATGATGTGATGGATTGTAGAGTGTTTTACTCTTCTGTACAATAACATCTATGATGAATTCACATGCCATGCTTAATGCACCCTGTACACAAAGGCATGCATAATGCATAATGACTTAGTTGCACATGGTAGGATGCCAGTACGATTCTATCTTAAGTTGGACAAACATGCGTGTGGATTGATGGTGCGGGTGACATGGATGAATGTATGTGTTAGTTAGCTTATTATGCACGTTGTACACGAAATGTATGAATAGTTAGTGTGCACAGAACCACTTCACAACTTCACTACACAACATGGACTCTAGACCCAAGTAGGCCTAGGAGAATAACTTGGTATTCCAAGACCTGAGGGTTGGGTCTTGTGATGGAACATGAGTGTGATGTGACTATCACTTCTAGGGTGGGACCGGCTAAACTGAGTTGAGGGCGTAGCTAACCTCCTAATAGACTTGTTCTTTGCCTGAGGGTTCTGACCAAGGTTGAGGAAATATAAGGAAGGACCTCTGTAGTTAGGTCAGCTAGTCATTTTTTCCTGAGGGATACCTCAGATGGCTGCAAGTCTCGGTCTGCGGGCCAATGATAAAAAATAAGTGGGGGGATTGTGCCTCCTAGGTTGAAAACCCTTAGAACTACGCGATATCCGTAAAATAGCCCTATTTCCCATAACCATATACACGGTGGGATGAATTCAGGTTGCTGGGACATCTCAAAGTAGAGGCTGGATTAGGAGGAAACAAATTAGATTGACTCTCTAACAGAGTTGCATTTGCAGAGCATGTAGACTTGTGTGCTGGCTCACCTTGGTGAGGTTTGTTCTTAGAGTGCATTTCATGCATAATAAAATTAATTACCTCATGCATTTGGTTTGTTTGGTTTCCTTTATGAATTAAAGTTGAAAGAACTGTAAAGGCAGGACAGACAATTATATTCCTGAAATCATAGTACTTACAAGCTTATAGCTTATGCTTTTTGCATTACATTTTTCAGGAGCTTTAGTAGAGGATGCATTTATGGAGGACCAAGTGAGGGAAAGAGAGCAATTTGAAGAGGAAGACGAATTTTATTCGTACGAGTGATATTAGTGTAAAGTCTTGATCATACTCTGACACTTATATTTTGATTCTTTTTGTTGATACCGGTGTTGATATCCGATGTAAATCTGATTTAGGACCTAAAACTGTCTTTCTATATCCACTGCACATTTGTAACTATAGATTACATCTTCGTTTTGACATTTTTTTTGAATGATGATTTAAATTCGATAGTACTATAACTGTTATTCAACTGCCACTCTCCTTTCAAGGAAGTGAATGTCATAATTCAACCTCTTCTTAACCTAAAGCAGTCTCATGAGATTGGGTTGTGATAGTAATTCCCAAACTAGACCCATCAATTACTGAGCAAGACGTCTTCTCGATCCGTCCCCCCATATATGGCCATTCTCAGTAAGATATTCCATGTGCGCATCATAGTTTTGAGAGGTTTCGACCAAGAGGGCACAATTCCCCCACTTATTT
>JAUPMG010037632.1:0-14393 GCA_031762675.1 Pachysandra terminalis | reverse complement strand
CAAAGTGGATTCGTGTGAATGACTATAGGGTTTAAGGTGGTGTGCTGAAGGTAGCTCTCTTTACATACAACATAGTCCTTTGTAGTTTGTTACCACTTTCAGTTATTGCAGCTATTTCACTTTCGTTTATCAATATCCATGTCTTTTTGGGTCACTAAGCTACCATAGAAACAGGATGGGGTAGTCTTTTGAGGCTATTGGAAGTTGGATGTGACTCGAGATTTCCAGATATTCAAAAGATAAGATGGAATGAGGGGTTATTGGCATACAATTAATTAACCATCCTTGAACTTGTTAATTTCAAGCTGCTATTCTAGCATATTCCCCCTATACAGTTTTCATGTAGTCTTTTGAGGCTATTGGAAGTTGGATGTGACTCTAGATTTCCAGATATTCAAAAGATAAGATGGAATGAGGGGTTATTGGCATACAATTAATTAAGCATCCTTGAACTTGTTAATTTCAAGCTGCTATTCTAGCATATTCCCCTATACAGTTTTCATGAAACTAGCAAATAAATGCTTGAATCTATGATGACACAGAGACGCGGGCGTGCCCACGCGCGTTTGTGTGTGTTGTCATTCAACAAGTGCAGACTGTAAAATAAGATTATCAATTTCCCTATAGTCTCATCTTTATATCTCATCTCTGTATATGTTCTCAATCAAAATTTCATGAATAGAAAGCAACTTTGGTGCCTTAAAACTATCCATGATTAAACTCTGCCAATTTTGCATGGAGCACCTAGACTATTCCATAATGTTCAGCAAGGTAGCTATCTTGACATGGATAAAAAGGTGATCCTAATTTATAGGATATTGCAAATCCTTTTGGACTATATTCATGATGTATGATATGGGAATATAGGATCTTTGTAAAAAACTTATGGAGCTCCCCTTGATCCCCATAATTAATACCAGTAAATAAGGTCGTATCAGAGATAAGAAAAGGCAGAGCTTGGCTGATTAACTAATAGGTATACAGATAGTGCCTTGTAGATTCAATGTCTGAAGTGATACTTCCACTTATGGTTTAATATGTTTCATTAACCATTATTACTTTCTATTATATTGCATGATCAATGTTCTATACCTGTCATTTTTCCTGAGCCTCTAATTTACCTGAATTTTGCAAACTCCCCTCTCTTTCTCTCTCGCTATATATATATATATATATATATATAGAGAGAGAGAGAGAGAGAGAGAGAGGGTAATAGAAAACTTGGGATCTGTTTGGATTGCCGGAATATAAAGGAAAGACGATTTTCCTGCATAATATGCGTGTTTGGATATCCGGAAAGTGTGGGTCCCACAGAAAATGTTTCAGTCAAACTCCTTTGACTGCAAAAAAAGGGCCTTTTTTGTTTTTTGATAAAAAGGATAGGAATTTGTGAGAAAGGAAAATGAAAAGGTGAGGAGAAGAGCATGTTCCCCATCCTAGCCTTCACCACCAAAGCTTCCTTCTTCATGCACTTATACAATGAAGGGTAAAATGGGCAGATGAAAAACTTTTCTCTTTCATCCCTATTAACCAAACATCAAAATCAAGATTTTCTGTCATAGTCATACATTTTCCTGTTACAACCAAACAACTTCCAGGAAAATTAAATTTCAACTTCTAGCATATTTCTCTCACAACGAACTTTCTGGCATACTCTTGACGTTCAAACGGAGCTTTGGTTAAAACTTTTCCTTTTTGTAGTATTTCCTTCTTACCATTGTAATTTTTGTTTTGGCAGGTTGTAAGATGAGACCTCTCATGTGAGTTACTAGTGGATTGTGTAACAAAATGGTGTTAGAATTTGAGCGGAAGCTTCATCCTTTTCAGACCTCAAATGTTTGAAGTGATCTTTTACGTCTTAGGTGCCTCTCATGCCTTCAATTTTGATGGGAGAACTGTAACTCTCGCCAACTAGCATTCATGTTGGATCACTGCCTGAATAAAAATTGGGTTATACTTGTCAGAAGTTAATTTTCATCAGTCATGATTGTTCGAAGATGTATTGAGATATATTGCTGATAACCGATGCCTAAACTGTAAAAATTAAGAGTATTTTAGTGAAAAAGGACAACAGTACATATTCTGTTCTGTTCTGTTCTGTCTCTTTGAAATGTTGTTACTGCTTAAACCCAAGTGGATGCAATTCATACCATATTGCTGTGAACTCCAGTGCAGGTGCCCACTTGGTGGTTCATTGAGCAGTACCGTAGGGCGTTGTATCTTTATAACTGTTGCTCCCACATTTTGCTTTTAGATTGTTTCTTGAAAGTTTTTTTTTAAAATTTTTGCCGCTAGTTTCAGGCAGGTTGTTGGCGGCTGCATGGTTAAAGGGTACACTTTTCCGGAAAGAAAATTCTATTACCCCCACCCCCCATCCAGTTATTTTTTGTTACACATCAATCTAAAGCCCTAAAAGGTAATTAACCCTAAACTGGCTTCCACCTTTAAACGGAGTATTTCTACTCTGTGACAAAATAACAAGGTGGGGTGGGGGTTTAGAAAATAATTTTATACTTGGTCAGGTACATGTTTGTTTTGTGGTGTGGATCCTACCAGTCATGCATATAAGTCGCTACTGACATGACCTGTCTCTGGCTACATAACAAAAACTTTACACCCATATGTCAGTGATGAATGATTTCTGGGTACATAACAAAAACCCTGTCCGACTTCCTTAAATACCCGTCCGTTTCTTCTGTTCTGAAACAAAATAAAAGATAAAGAGGTCAAAGTTTCAATTTTTCTTAAAGATGATCTCAACTTTTCTATTCCTTTTGCTACTAATTACATCACGCCGCTCAGTGAATACCTTAACAATGTGCCTATTTCAGAATTGTACAATAAATCTAATTAAAATACAAGCCAAGACACTACAACTATCTTTTTAAGCGCCTCTCAAAGCACTTGATCATACTCGTTCGGAAGTGATCATATGATCTTAAAAAGCTACTTCAAAACCACCGCCGCATTTCTGAGAGACAGATACCTCTGAACATACTCGTTAGGAAGTAATCTTAAACGTTTGAAGACATCCGTGTTTGCATAACGGAGGTTTGTTCTTGGATCAACGTATGGTGCCTGCATGTTAAAGAACGGAAAATTGAAACATAATACTCATATAATAAAGAACAAAGATGTGCAATGCAATTTCTTTTCTTTTTTTTGTCTTAGAAGAACCCTTTACACTCGCCCAATTAGAGTACCGGTAAAAACATATAAAACAATTAAGATTGATGTTTTTTCTTTCTATTTTTTGGCAAACATTATGGAAATAAATTTCAGCTCTGTAATAGCATTTTATGGTAATGTGCAACTTCGCCAGTGTTGTTTCGTATTGCAACATCTTTTGTTCATTGCCACTTCCAAGCCCAGATAAACGAGGTAGATTGCACCAGGTTGATAGACAATATAAAACTTTTGCTAAACCTCTTATGACATGATTCTATAGTAACATGCCAAAAGAATTTGATTACATATTAATTTTACTGAGATATATCTATTGCTAAGGAATCAAATAGCAATGGGAATATATATATTTTTCAAATCATAGAAGAGGGTGCCACATACCTCAAACCCTGTTATATCGCAAAATTTCTTGGATGGATACATAGAGGGTGGCGACTCAATATTAACATCTGAGAAATAAGGTGAAACGAAGGGGTGAAAAAATTATCTTGTGGACTTGAAGTACCAAAGAAAAAAAAATACCAGCCTTAAAGTTTCAAAGAAAGAGAAAAAATGTATTAAAGTTTCATAATACAAACCAAAAATAGTCAAATTAACACTGCTGCTCACAAGGCAGGAATCAAAATTCTCACCTATGTTGCTAAAAGTAATCCCCATTATTGTAACAAATGCATAATATCAACTTTTAAGTACAACTAAAAAGGTTTCTAACACAGTAATTGCCTGTCAGATGTGTGATGGGACAACCAAATTGCCAAGAACTACTGCACATTCCTGCAACCAATCAAGTTTCTCCATTTGATTCTTAGATTGTTTGAATTGGAGCCACACAAACCATGATTGTCAGACAGAGAATTGTTTGCCCAACATTGGTTAAACAAGGAAGTTGGACCTCACTTTTATAACCCTATAAAAGATACATGTTACAGTTTCCACTTCAATAACTGAAATATGTGTTTCAAATAGTACCCTTCCATCCAAAAAAATAAAAAAATAAAAAAAATCAAGAATCTCCTAGATGTTTTAAAATCCATAGGTCGTTTCAGAGGCATGGTAGCTGCTGCTTTGATAATGCAACTTCGGTTTTTAAAGTTTATTTCAGATGACAAGTTTTACGTCTTTAGAAGCAGCAATATTGTTTTAATATAACTCATAACCATGACAACTGAATAAGAAGTATAAGCAGCGACAGATACTCGTGAAGCATGCATTCAGGTGAGTGCTTATCTTGGGAGCCAGCTATTGTTAGATTTCTCTAGCACTTAGAGGTTGTTTATATGTGCAAATAGATCAAACTAGTTTTGGGGAGTGCAATCTGAAGCCTCATTTAACAAGGAATATCTTATTCACAAGAAATTGCTGTGTTCGGTATACATATCAGACACTCATTGAAGTCACACTAGCACAAGTGTAAGTTATCCTTCTTATTTTCTCCCCAAATTATTATCGGGATACTTCAATAGTGAGTGGAACTTTATTTGTGCCTATATACGCACATGCTAACATGTATATACGTAATTCACAAATATTCCTACATTATCATATAACTTGTAAGGACGTATTGCTACCTTCTCGGCAAGTTTTGTGAGCCATATGGAGTTCATTGCCCTCTGACATTGGGTTGTGAGTCTGATACCCTTCATGATGCAGAGTCAGATGTGTTAAGGAATTTATAACTTTAAGCAGACTTTTTGACATTCTTGTGTGCAGAAGTTCCTACTGATCCAAATCCTAGAGATTGAACAAATATCTCAATGGTTTCGTTTTTTTTGCCTCTGAATATCCAAACTGAAAGTGGGAGGGAGGTCATGTCTGGGATTTTGATAGAACACTGGTAAAGTGGATGTGCAATTAAAGAACGCGATTTTAAGTTACTTTTCTTTCTTGAAAAGAATGGGAAAATGTTATAGGCGTACAGTCGATGTGCAATTTAAAAGGAATGGCTGAGTCTAAGCCCTAGGAGAGAAGCAGATCAGCAACCTCTAATTCCTATGTTTTTCCTCTTTCTAAAAAAGAGAGGGGAAAATGTTACATGAGGAAAAAAAAAGGAACGGGGAGGGGGGGCTGCACATTGAGGAGTGATAAATCAGCATCGGAGATTTTTTTTTTGTTTTCAAGGGCTTATGTGGCACACATAAAGGTGACTCGAATCCTTGGTGTCAACTCACTGAATCATCACCAGTGACCAGGGGAAAAATGCGAATACAAATGATTCTACAAATTTGATTTCAATTTTCTAAATTGCATTAGATAATATGTAAATCTCTGATCTGATGTATACCACCAAATGATTTGAAAAATAATAATTTTCAACTGAATACACAAGTCGCCAGAAAGCTCAACAATATAGCAACCATTCAGCAGGGTATATAACATAACACTTATCACAACAGACGTGTTGGCGACGGAAAATCTGTGGACATGTTACAAACTCTCATGGCCAAATTACTCGCTGACACTGGAATACTACAGTTGTTGGCCGCAATAGGGTAGAGAGTTGGGTTTGGTGGAACCCTCCTACAAGCCACAATTCCGCTCTTACTTCGGATGGTTCTGTTAATGATCAAGTAGGTCAATCTGGAGGGTTGATTATCTGTGACTGCCTAGTGGTTGGAGATGGTGCGCACACACACACACGCACACCCATGGCCAAATTACTCTCTGACACTAGGATGCTACAGTTGTTGGCCACAATAGGGAAGAGAGTTGGTTCTGGTGGAGCCCTTCTTCAAGCCACACATCCGTTCTTACTTCAGATGGTTCTGTTAAGGATCAAGCAGGTCAATCTGGAGGGCTGATTATCTGTGACTGCCCATACACACCCACACCCACCCACCGCACATGCACACATATATATGAGATGATACTAAGGGTTTTAAGCACACACGTCGCGATGCCATTGTGTTTTAATGGTAGCTAGAATTGCACTTTGAGAATTCGGGATATTTTGTGATTCTCCTCATTGAAATTTTTTAATAACAATAAAAGATTCGGAAACATCAAATAAGCTTTTCTAAACCCATATACAACCCTTTGGTCATTCATTGAGCATGTAGTTTGTGTATCCCTTTTCTTAGTATCTGCGTCACATATACTCCATTGAAAATTTAAACATTTTAAGGAATTTACACAACTTATAACTCCAACACATTACAGTGTGATGGAGAACAAATTATGTACATGTTATCTAACGGAAAAGTATCGTTTTTGGGTGATTAATTATTCTCTAGTTTTTTGAATCAAGGAAAACATGGTTATACTTCTTTACTTTTGGGGATTTATAAACCATATATATAGAAGAAACGAAGAAGGGGGGGAGAAACTAGTGAGGAAGAGGCAGAGAAGAAAGAAGAAAAGAAAAACCTAAGAAGACTCAGAGATGTATGTAAGGGGCATTTTCTGTGTGTTGGGGTCAACTGTGTTCTTCTTGTAGGTGACTGGTTAATAGGAGACTTCACCCCTATTCTTCTGTGATTTTTATTCATAATTTCCTTGAGGACCTGCTTCTTTGGCTACATTCTTATTGTGATAATGATGACAACATCAAGTCAAACCACAACTGTATCTGGATAGGAGTTAGTGGTTTGGCTAATCATGTATTCATTTTGCTTCTTTCGGGATGCACTATGGCTGAAGACCATTTCTTATAGAACACATTTTTGAGATCAACTATTGGTGCCTGAAATCTGAAAAGGTGGCTGGAGATTCCTTTTTCAGAATAAGGGCAATTGCTGTTGCATTGATCGATCTAGGAGGGGATCAGAAAGACTAAACCGGGAGTGCAGTTACGGTAGCTAGTTTCCTGAGGAAACGATTTTTCGCGGGTTCCGTCTTTAAAGCAAGCTCTTTAAAGTAGCGTTAGCTTACATTAAAATATACTTATTATCAAATGAGTTTTGTAATTTGATATTACTATATTCTTTTAGATGGTAGAAAACTAATTCATTTGTACTATCTTGAAATTAGTTTTATAATACTATTGAGAAAGTAAATTATTGAATTTTTTATTACTTCACAAGAATCTATTTAATAAAAGTAGATATAAAGGTCCTTTAAGCTTAAATAACTTGACATGTGATAGGTATCCAAACAGGCCCACTTAAAAGGATCCCCATTACATACTTTATGTAAAGGCCCCATTTAAAAGGATCCTTATGACAGACTTTTAGTACAGGATCTAATCCATCATTCAAAAAGATGTGATAAAATCAAATAACTAAAGACATTAGATTAAGCTAAGTTCTGGAAACCTGATCTCCTTATTAGTATCCATTAGTTCATGGATCTAGACTCTTTTACAACACTAAGACGTGTGACGACATGGGTTTCTAAGCCCAGAGTCCCAGACCCTAGAATTTGAAGACATACTTTAAGTAGTCATAATAATACTAATAATAATAATAATAATAATAATAAATTTCATAGACCTCCCCTAAGATTTAATACAATACCAAGATTTAGTGCAATGCCTACTATGTCTTAAGTCGTTTTTTCAAAATAGTGCTAATAAGTAGGATGTAATTTGATCCGTTCGCTTTAGCAATCAAATCAAGACCAAATCAAATTCAGTGAATTAAATGAAAAATCGAACTAAACAAAATATAAATTGAGATATAAAACTGTAACTCAATTTGATTAAGCTCACTTAAAACTAAACCGAACTAAAAAAAAACAGAAGAGCAGCGGAATTTCTAAGTTCAGTTTGCTTTTATTCAGTTGAAGAAAATCACCCTATTTTCTATAAACTGAAACCTTAATCGTAAAACCAAACTGAAGTAATTCCATTTTCGTTTTTAAAACCACGACCAAACCGAATGAAAAAAATAAAAATGAACCAGACTGATTTTTCATTTTGGTTCTTTCGATTTTTGGCTTTGATCAAACTAATTGACCCCACTACTAATAGTAACATTGAGTTATATTAATTCCCCATTACAACTCTTTTTTCAAATATTATATGATCGTTTTTCCCATTTAGTTGCATCCTAATATAATTAAGTTTAGTTTAATTATTAATCAAGCCTTTTCATTTGATAATTATTTCTGGGTATATTAACTTTAGGTAAAGGATAAACAATCTTATAATATGCCAACAAATAATTTCTATGACTAAGAATTAGCGCTAAGGGGTCAATGTCAAATGTCTCTATTAAAAGGAAGGGCTTTGTCATTTGAAATGGGTGAGCAATCTGTCTAAGAGTACTACATGAAACTACACAGATTTAAGAAATTTAACCTAACAAAAGTAATGATACAACAGCATGCCTAATAGTAATGATATAACATAATGCCTAATGAACTCCACTTCTGAAAAAATCTACATGACCTATAAAAATCAGTGCAAGTAGATGACTGTTAAACCATCAGATTTGCATAATTACTTTAAAACTTCCACTTAGTTGTTAAATAACTTCCAACCATCCAGAAGACAGTACTAGCATCAAACAGCAAAAATCCTTTTCTCAAGCTGCATAATTACTTCAGAACATTCACTTAAGAGCTTTTTAATTTCTTCCAACCATCCAAAAGACATTAGTAGTATCAAATCGTGAAAATCATTTGTTCTAGCCGGTCATTGACATACTTGACCTCGTCAATGGACCCCATCCAATGACAGATCCTAACCCTATCCAAAAGCAAGGCACCCTTCAACAATCAGGAGATAGGTTCCTAAGCATCAGACCCAATATTTTTTGCACCCAAGGAAGAAAAAGAAAAAAAAGGTGGCATCTAGTAGCGTATTCTCATGTCCTAAACCTGAACATTAGTCTCAATTCATTAAAAAAAAAAAAAAAAAACATCAGTCTCAATTCAAACTGCATGGCTAAGCATCTGCTTCTCTATAAAACTTTTATTTCATTATGCTTTCTAGCACATTCAGACTACTTACAAGCCAACAAGCTATATCATTCATGGGCCAACAGAAACTTGTTGGAATTGTCTTGTGATTAACCGCTTTTCTGATTCCTTTGCTTTAATTGATTCTCTTCTTTGCAAACGGCTACTCTGAGATTCTGATTTGTCTCCCTTCAGAAAAAGACATTTTCATCATAATTTAAGAGCTGTCAAATCAATAATTAACCTCAAGTTTATAATGATTTTTAACAAAATCAGATAAATACATGTCACCTGTTACCTTGTTCAGAAAGTTCACCAAGAAGCAAAATGAAGAGATTTAGTGAGGTTGAAATAGAGCTACCAACACCTGCACTCTCTATAAATAATTGGGATTTTGAGGACAATTTAGTCGCCAAGGAACACGATAAAAAAATTTTAGCAGCTTCGATATTCTTCAAGGAACGATCATAATAATATTTATAGTCCTAATCATATCTACACTAATAGATGTTGAACAAAAGAATCTCACACTATGATTCATACAAGATCATAATTCCTACTCCACATTTATATATTAAGTTTCCCCACACTATTACTAAGCTTATAATCTCCCCACACCATGGTTCTTACATTGATGGAAATAGAAAATTATAAGCTTAGTAATAATGGGGGGAAACTTAATATATAAATGTAGAGTATGAATTATGATCTTGTACGACCATAATGTGCGGTGCTTTTGTTTAGCATCTGTAGTGTATATACAATTTGGAATATAAATATTATTATGATCATTCCATAAAGAAAACCGAAGCTGTTGAAACTTTTTTTTTCTTGTTCCTTGGGGACTAAACTGTCATAAAAATCCTTATTACTTACAGAAACTGCATGTTTTGGTAGCTCTATTTCAATCTCACTAAATCTCTTCATTTCACCTCTTGATGAACTTTCTGCACATGGTAACAAGTGACAACATGAATTCTATTTATGTGATTTTATTAATAACCAATATGAACAACTGAAGGTTAATTATTGATTTGAAGGATGTTAAATTTAGATGACACGGATCTAGAAGTGCTAACATATTACGTGATTCCTTGAGAAACAGATAGAAAGACTCTTGTACCTCGAGCATTATACTAAGGTCCCCTTGCTTTGTGGTGTACATTCTTGTTTGCATACTTAAGACCTCATCTTCCTCCTCTTTGTTTCTCTCTTCTCTGTTTCATTGCAGGTAATATACGAGAAGAAACACTCTTGATAGAACAGTTGCACGATAGTTTAGGCTATCTTGAGACGACTTTCTGGACTATATCTTTGTGGTGCAATTGTATTGGTGAACTCTTGTATTCATTCTGATATTTGAGTTTATTAGTTGTAATAATTTCTGCATTAACAGTGTCATCTCATCAAGCGTGGATAAAGTGCTTAGGAACTCAGAGGGAGACAATATTTTATGTTTTAATGGTAGCTAGAGATGCACTTTGAGAATTCGGGATATTTTGTGAAAATCATTTGTTCCAGTTGGTCATTGACATACTTGATCTCGTCAATGGACCCCATCCAATCCTAATCCTATCCAAAAGCAAGACACCCTTCAACAATTTGGAAGCATGTTCGTGAGTGTAGACACCCCAATTTGCACGAGAGCGACTTTCTCTTGATCTTTGCAGCTCCTGGAGGCTTGAGTTTGGCTTTTCCTATCTCCTAATCAGCTTTAAATCATTCCCCAAAACCATGTGAAATGACCAAAATATCCCTGATAGACTCCATCTGATCCATCTCAGCCCTGAATCCATTTTAAATCTCAAATTCGAATCCCTGAGCCAAAATGCTCTCCAATGAGTAAAATCTTGGACTAATTCGAAGTCCGTTGGAAAAATGACAGTTTTGCCCCTAATCCGGTCATTTGAACCAAACAGTTAAATCCAATGGTCGAAACTTGTTTCCAACATCAAATTTGGATTCTTCATCGAAACACCTTTGAAACGACTGTGATTTTGTGAAATTCCGAATTCGGGGGTCGAAAGGTTATTTTTGGTATTTTCAAATTATCAAAAAAAATGGCAGAAAAAATAATGAGAAGAAAAAATAATAAAAAACCACTTTAGGGAGGAAATTGAAATAAAATAATTGAGAGAATATTTGAGAAAGATTTGCCATATGTCAAATTCCAAGAAATAAAAAAGAATTAATTTTAGAAGTTGCCATGTGGCAAATCCAAAAAAAGAAAAGAAATAGAATGCTTTTAAAAAGGGAGGTTTCTGTTCTTAAACAAACTGTAAAAGAGAGTTTCTAAAATTTTAAAAATCAAATCCAAGCAAAGAAGGGGAAGGTTTCTAAACACAATTCAAGAGGGGGTTTCTAATTCCAAATCCAATTTCTCAATGAAGGGAGGTGGTTTCAAAATTCGATTCAATCAAAGAAAAAAAATAAAAAAGGAAAGAGAGGAGAAAAAGATTCTAAATTCAAAATAAAAAGAAAAAAATTGTCTATATAAAAAGAGGGACAACTCGGCTCCTCCCACTCACAAATTGTCTCCTAGTTCTCCTTCCTTGGCTATCTAGTTGTTGCACTTTCTCCCGTACCTCTCGGGCATTCCGGTGACGGCTGCAACTCCCACCGATCCTTTTACTTTCTAGCAACCCCCTACTACTCGTGTTTTCCCCTGCTACTCCCGTGCATTCCGCACTTCACCGCTCCTGCAGTGCCGTCCCTCTCCTCCACTCGCCGTACTCGCTCACCGTCTGTTACGGCTGTTGCCGTAATTACTGCCGTAGCAGTAGCTGCCCACTCCTTCCTTCTCCTTTTTTCTTTCCCTTCTTCCTCTTCCCCTGTTCTTCGTCTTCTCCTGTGCACAAAAACCAGACAATAGCCAAAAACCCACAAAAGCAAAAACCCAGAAAATCTGAACCCCAAGGCCGTATTTGTCTTGGGGATTTTACCTTTTTTTATTTTTTCTTCTTTCTTCACCTAACCAAAAGCCGAGTACCTTCGTAATCGCCCCTCAAGCCGAGCTAAGGAGCTCAAAGCAGAGGACAACACACATCTCTAACTGTTACAGGTATATTTTTTTTATTTCTATTTTTTATCATCATGAAAATTGTGATAATTGAGAGCATGTTATGATTTTTTTTTTTTTATGAATCTGATTAATATGTAATTTTAGTAGTCTATAATTGAATGGACGTTTAATGGATGCTTCTGTTTATTTTATTTATTTCTGCATTTAATAATCTAATTATGTTATATTTTTATTTTGTTTATATCATTAGCTTAAAGGAATTAGGTTAGTTTAATTTTATTGGTCTTAGTCTTTAGGAATTTAGACTTTATTATTGAATTTATGATATTTGTTTATATTATATTAGGCATTTTTAGATTGTTATTAATTTTGATTTATTTTAGTTTTTAATAAATTAGTCAAATAAATTTGAACCAGGTAACCGGTTGAACCGGAGGATAGTAGGTGCCTAACACCTTCCCACTCTCTTAATTAAACCTCCTGACCCAACTTTGATTAGACCATTTTTTATTTCGATTTTCGGGATTAATTGACACATCATAGGTGACCATTCACACCTGTAATCCAATGAATGGTGGCGACTCCATATTTACCCGATCAACCTAGAGTCCACTCGACCGTGGGGTGATCACACTAAACATCAGACCATAGTTTAACATACCGGAATCGGAGATCGGACTGGCTGTACCGACCTGTCCGGTACAGAAAGTAACAAAAAAAAAAAAAAAATTTAATTTTCGACCGTCGTCGAACAGGCGGGACCGGTCGTAGGGTTGCCGGACCGGCGGTATTGGTTGCCAGACCGTCGGATCGGCTGTACTGGACGCCAAACCGGCGGGACCGGTTGCCGGATTGCCAAAACGAGTCACCGGATTGCCAATCCATAACCTAGCGATACAATCCTTTGTATCGCGGGTTGGGACCGGACCGCTATGGTTTGGTCCTGGTTCGGACAGGCCGATACGGATTGGTATCGGCCGATCCATGAAACCGTGCATCAGACCCAATAATTTTTTGGGCCCAAGGAAGGAAAAGAAAAAGTGACGTCTAGTAATGTATTCTCTAGTCATGAACCTGAACATCAATCTCAATTAAAACTACATGGCTAAGCATCTACTTCTCTATAAAGCTTTTTACTTCATTTTGCTTTCTAGACCCATTCAGACTACTTACAAGCCAACCAACCAAAACCATGTCCAGCGAGCTGTTTGGAAATATTTCCATGTAGTGAGCACATCCATTGTTTACATGTAATCAACACACAAATGCAATATCTATAAGGAATTCCATGCTGACTCACTTGATTATAAATGAACCTGCTCTGTAATGGGTTGTTGTAGGATTCAAAGAACCATGAATCAATTCCACGTGGAACATGCAAGGCATGTATATCCAAAGTAATGGGTTGTTGTAGGATTCAAAGAACCATGAATCAATGTCACGTGGAACATGCAAGATATGTATATCCAAAGCAACATACCATTCTTATCCCCGCCATTACTAATAAGACAAATTCCCCCTTTAGTAAAATATATATAAATTGCTGAGCTTTTTCCATTATGTAAGAATCTCTGTTGGGGATTTAATGCAGTAATTTTTAAATAAATGGGTTGCTTTAAGATTCAAAGAACCATGAATCAATGCCACGTAAAACATGCATGTATACCTAAAGCAACGTAGCCATTCTTATCCCCATCATTTTTAATAAGGCAAATTCCCCTTCAATAAAATATATAAATATATATAAATTACTTAGGTTTTTCCATTATGTATGAAACTCTGTTGGGGATTTAATGCAATAATATTTAAATAAATGAGTCATTTGACGTCTACAACATACATGCTTCAAACCATTGTTCTCTTCCGAGGGAACCCCTTTTGGTATATTAATCTAAGGGAAAATTACAAAGGGATGCCCCAAAAAAATTCGTGGACATCCCGCTGCCTAAAAGAGTCAAAATGGCCAAGAGATGTCTCCTTTGACAATTTCTGTTAAAGAATAAAAAAAGATTAATAGTTTAGATAAAAAGACAAGTATACCCCTTATCCTCTAATCTAAACCTCACAACCACCACCACCCCACCACCACTCAATGTGCATCCCTTGCACCACCTAGTGTGGTGGTGTTGGGGGGGTGTTGGGGGTGGTAGGTGGTGGTGGAGTGGTGGTGGTGGTGGCATGGTGTAAGGGATCGTCCGATTCCGAGTTGGCACCACCCCACCACCACTCAATGTGCATCCCTTGCACCACCTAGTGTGGTGGTGGTGGGGGGGTGTTGGGGGTGGTAGGTGGTGGTGGAGTGGTGGTGGTGGTGGCATGGTGTAAGGGATCGTCCGTTCACGAGTTG
>JAUPMG010037631.1:0-28367 GCA_031762675.1 Pachysandra terminalis | reverse complement strand
GGATCGGATCGGATCGCTATAGTTCCGAGTTTGATTCGATTATATTTCGGATTGGATCTCGGATCATGAATCCTATACTGAATCCGGACTTATTGGATCGGATTCGGATTGGATCTGGATCATGATCCTATCCATTTACAGGCCTAAGTATTGTTTGGAACTTTTAGAAATGGTGAGAACGTACTATTCTTTAAAGTTTATAGAAATAGTTGTGGTAGGTCATTCATTTTATTTAAATGAGTAGCATGTAAAAGGAGATGATCTGTAATCTTCTTAGAAGGAGATCAAGGTTGTGATGGCAAAGTCTTTACATGGTTCTCTACTAGAGATTAGGTTTGCATCCACCAGGTCATCGAACAATAGAGGAGGGACAAGGGTGTCTCACTTTGCTAAATGAAAATATGGGCCTTGGTGATGCTTGTCAAAATGCCAAATCTACATTGCACCTAGGCTCTAACCGACCTGTGAATCACATAGGTTGTAGTTTCATTGGTTTTATGGAAGTGTCAATTTGTGAAAGGAAGGTGTGTTAAAAGAGTGGATTGGATGTCTGGGGAGGAGGAAAGCATTAAATCTTTGAGGCAATGCTTCAAATGGATCTTTGAACGCGAACGCCTAAATTAATGGAAGCTTTAGGAGTTGGCTAAATGAATGTGGTAAGCTACCATGGGTTTGGAAGTTAGAAAGCATACATAACAACACAAGCTACCTAAACACATTCTTGTTCAAGGAGTTAGCGGAAAGAATCTTATACAGTGGCGGATGGAATTCTGGTCCCTATAGGCTTTACATGGATCGCAGGTTCCCTAGTGTTGGGTGCCACGTTAACACTCCCTAAGATGATAGAGTATGTGTACGGGTGATTAGAATTTGAATACACTTGTGATTTGTGAAGCAATGATCTGGTCCTAAATTTTGGACAATTGTGTGGAGGTTTTGCAAGGTTAATGGATTTGCCTTCAAATTCACCAACCAAACGGAAGGTTTTGGCTTATTCATGTCATGCTAACTGCTAATGAAGAGAGGCATGTCCCCTCCCCCCCCCATGATGGGATAAGCAACCCGGATTGCTGCTTCATAGTTAAGAGGGCTCAGTCACTTTTGTAGTTGAGGAGGCGAAAGAATGAGCAATGATAGCATTAGATGTGAGTTACAAAATTAGGGGATTGTAGAGGACATTGACACTCTAGTGTGTTTGCCTGAGCTGAGGCTCGCCTGAGCTGAGGCGTTGCCTTAAGGAAGAAGATGTATGAACGCTATTTGTGGGTCTTAATCCAAACCATCTAGTGGTAAATGATCTTGTGGTCCATGCAGATTATGATTCGAATCTTGAAAAGTGTTCATATTAGCGCAACAGAGGGATAATTGTGCAGTATGGCCAAATAAGTGATAGACCTATAAGGCCATGATTTAATGAAACTATGAAAAAGTCATCAATGTGTCTCAACGAGCTTGGATCAAGTTAGGGAGAGTAGTAAGCCAAGTAAAAATTCTTCTGTGCTTATAAGACCAAATGTGAGTTCCAGGGAGTCAAGGAGCAATACTAGTTTGGATCAGAGAGGCTTAGGCCCACTAGCAAATCACTACATAGATTAAAGGGGCCAAGGTTTAGACTTTATGAGATTGAAGAATGTGGGTTAAGTAATCCATAACCAAGTTCAAGGAAAGGGGAAGCCCCCTTAATTATCTAGTGAACAATAACATGAGGGTGAGACGATGAAATATGCTAAGATGCAGTGTCAGGGAAGACAGCTCTGGGGATTCGATGATGACAAATGTGGCTCTAGATAGAGAGGTGGTTTAGGAGGGCAATAATGGTGTGAGAAAGGGAGGTTCCGATGGGGGGATGTCACATCCCAATTCCACATAATTTTTTATTTTTTTATTTTTTTTAAATTGGAATGTGACGGCAATCAGCTCATCCCTTCTATGTTGGAGTTACCACAAACTCAATTTATACAACCACTCATATTATATATACATATATGATGGAGATACATCTGTTATAACATACACACATTCTTTCTCTCTCTTTGTACATATACATCTTCTAGGAGTGTCATCTTTAAAAAGATATGTTGAGATCATACATCACGAACGAAACAAACAACACTCCTCAAAATACCCTACTGACATCAGAAAACTATCATAACTATAATCCATCTGGCGGATGGATGAAGAACGCTAGAACTACAGTCCATGAAGCGACTTCCTCTCCATTGTCCCCCATGAGGACAAATGTGATCAGCATTTGATGTTCTTTATCGTGATTAATAGTCCAAATGAGGTCCATTATATTTAGTAGCAAGATCTTCCAAAATTTAAATGGAAGGTAAACCTCGATAAACTAAAGTTTGAGCTAAAGCCTAGTAAAATCAACTGCACATTCCTTCATAATAGTTCTTATGCAATATAGGGTTGTTATTCACATATCGTAATTTCTGGAAATCTCTATAATCAAAATCTATCAATATAATCAAATAACAGTCCATGCCATGCAAGCAGTTGTAATTCATTCATGCACACATCTATGCATGCAATCATGCACACATAAGCTGAAGATGTGTCCTACCTTAACCATCATGTTTTATCCAGCTCCTCTACTTCCAGATAGAACACATTCAATTATTAGGTAGGTCTTCGTTCAAGTGATGATCCCCATCATTAAATATGTGTCGTGCACATAAACCTCTCATTTATTACCAATCCTCACATACACACACATATATAACCAAGGAGTATACTACCTATAGCGTCGCTCCCCTTCTGTGGATTCTAATAGGTAGCACAAATTGGGATTCCCCTCGTCGGCCTCCTGCCATTCCCACTCTTTGTACACAGCCTGCCACCCCATAGGACTTGGCACATGTATAATGTCTAACCTTAACTGAACAGAGTCTCGACATGGAAGAGGTTTAACTAGGGTTTGAACAACACTAACCAATCCCCCATAAGATCAGCTAAAGGATGACCCTACAATGTGGTTACTGTTGCTTGGTCAAGTTATAGGTTTCACTGGTAATTGATTTTAGGTTCATTTATTAATATGTTCACCCGTTTTGTCTTGAGTTGCAGATCAACCTACTGCAATCCCCTCCATTTTCCAGAAGTGCGCCTTGCAAGGTTCAACCACCCCGGGTCACTAGTCCTCGGCGGTGTCTTTTAAATGCCATATTTTTTATTATTGGTTATAATAAAAATATTTTAGTTTAGATTACATAGCTTATTAGCTTCTAAATATCTAATTATAAGATTTTTAAGTAACTTAATCATTTTCAGACTCACTGTAATTATATTATTATTATTATTATTGATGTTGATTTAGAATTTAAAACAATTACCAATTTAATTAGTATTAGAATTAAGGTTATTTTAAGTTTTTAACAATATTTAAGGTTACATGTTAGTACTTTGTTTTATTAGAATTTTAAACAATAATTTTATTCAGTTTAATTACTTTATTATCAATTTCATCCATCTTAGATTTTAAAATTATTTACATTTGAAATTAGGGTTTAAATTGAAATTGATTATTTAAATTTATGGGCTTATGTGTAATTTTTGATACTTAGGGAACTTCCTCATGTAAATTTTAAACTTTATTTTATAATTAATGATTTAATATTTTAAAGTTGATGTTTATCACTTAATTCGAAGTTTATCCGCTTAATTCATCTTTTAAAAATTTATTAAAATTTTTATTTAAATTACATGTTTGGTGACTTGGGTTAGTTAGCCTACCAAAGTCCCTTGAGGACGGTGACTTAGGTTGGCTAGCCTATAACTCATCGACTGTTTCCCCTGTTTCAGCCGATTTTGGTGAATCTGATATTTTTGCTATCAAACCTTATCCGTTTGCTTCCAAATTTTATATGTAGTTTGTTTTGACCTTTTTTTTTTGATCAATAACAAGTTTTATTAATGAAAGGAAAGAAGAGAGAGTACAGAGATGGTACATGGAAAAGTAAAGGAACATAAAATACAAAAGAAACAAAGAAAGCAAGAAAAGGCCTTAGAAAGGACTACAGATATGCCACAATCACCCAACTACTCATCATATTCTGGAAGGGAACAAACCCAGGAAATCCTCATAACCATGATGGAGTCAATGATCTTCTCTAGCCTCTTTCCTTTCCCTTCGAAAATTCTCTTGTTTCTCTTGTTTCTCTCGTTCCATATCCCCCATAACACTGCAAAGAAAAGTGCTCTATACATGATCTTTCCTCGAGTACCAAGTCCATGAAATTGCCACTGATAAAGCAAATCTCGCATCGTACACGGGCCGACCCACGCAACACCAATGGACGAGGTAAAGAATCTCCCGACCTGATCATCAAAATTACATCCCCAAAACAAGTGATTCACAGATGCCCCATGGGCCATACACATAGGGCATACCTGAGGGGAGAGAGCCATATACAGCATCTTCTTCCGAAGGATGTCAGTGTTGTTGATACGATGATACCGGGCAGTCCAAACAAAAGCTTTAACCTTAGGAGGGACCTTAGCTCCCCATAGCAAGGAGGGGGAGAAGGGAGGAGGAGACGAAGGACCAAAAGCCAACAAAGACTCACAAAAAGACTTGGTAGAGAATATCCCATTAGGCTCAAGACACCATACCCTAGAGTCCTGAAGATTGTCAGAAAGGACAACATTCCTAAGAAACTCAAACATCAGGATTAACTCTTCAAATGCTACCCCAATTAGATCACTTTGAAGCGGGAGGTTCCAAGAAAGCCCAGAGGTGGTCCAACTGATAGTCTCAGAAACAAGGGAGTTCTTGTGAGCACAAAAAGAATAAATCCTAGGGAACAATGTGGCTAGGGGAGAATCCCCACACTAGAGATCAGACCAAAAACGAACGGAGTTGACCGACCCAACTGAGAATCTTATGTCCGTATTGAAGGTAGGGAACAAATCAGAGATGGCACGCTACGGACTCACCGAACTGATTTTAGCAACCTGATTGATAGCCCACCCGTTTTTGTGCACACCATACTTGCCAGCAATGATGGACCTCCAGAAGGCCTCTTTTTCAACACTGAATCTCCAAAGCCACTTTCCAAGCAGAGCACGGTTTCTGATTTGAATGTTACCCAGATTGAGGCCCCCATCCTCTCTACTCTTACAAACAATCTCCCAATTAATTGTTTGTTTTGACCTTAATTAATTGTTTTAGATTGTTAGATTTAATTGGGTCCCCTGTGACTTTACATAGGATAGTAACAAACATGGATACTAGGTGACATACGCATTGAGATCAGCCCAAATATACCAACTGTCTGGAGATGCTTGAAAATGACGTCTCACTGACGCCCAAGAAGCCACTGCCACTGAAATCCCCTCAATCACACATGCTGTTGAAGATGATAAATCTTGAATGGAGGAATGTCGCCGGCCAGTATGTGACTTGCCAGAGCGTCTCTTCCAGCTCCTCTGTTTCCTCTGCCTAATACCTTTCCACCACCTCCACTACCGTATACCTCCTCGTCTTTCCCCATTTCTTTGTCTCTCCCTTCACCTTTCTCTTTTCATGCATCTTCTTCTCTCTCCCCACCTCCCTCCATCAATCTTTCGTCCGGTTCTTCTTTTGCAGATGTGGTTAGAACGGAATCTCCGGCTGCGCCTGGTTTGATTTCCGATGGGCCTGTTCATAGAGCACAATCAGCTTGCCTTCCTTTGGAGTCATTTCAGATCAAGGTCAAGATGTTCTCAGTTGAAAGATTCTCTGGCAAATTTTCATTTAAGTCTGGTATTTCAGAAAATAGTAAAGGCAAAGATAGTTCATTGGTGCTAGAGGACAGAGAAGCTGATTGGGTTTCTTCTTGCTGTCTCAAAGCTGCTGGCCTTAATCACGAAGTTTACAGTTCGCGAAGTTGGAAGAAAACTTTTAATTCGAGAATACTTGTTATTGAAATCAAACAAAATTCTGCAGGGAGATTTATCCGGTTAGAGTTGATTGCGGGTGATAGATCGAGTAAAATCTTTGTGCCGATGAGAAGAGCGGGTAGTGGGTGGAAAATTTTTGGGATGAAGATTAAGAAGATGGAGACTCGAGTTGGTAGTGCAGATATTGATGCTGCTGTTATTGAACCAAAAATTCACATCAAACAGGGTGGGGCGATCGTTGTTGATACCAGCAATCTTGAGGTTGAAGAAAAGTGGAAAAGAGCTTTGGTGCTTTCACTTAATTCTGAAGCCTCTTGGGCTTCTATTTCTTCTGATATTAGAAAATATTTTGATGATGAATTTGTGCCAGATATCGTTCCGTTTTCTGATAAGCAGGCCATTTTCTTCGCTCCCAATGATGTTTCGGCTGATAGGTTGGTGTATTTGGGTTCTTGTCCTCTTAGTTTTAAGTAAGATATGTTTATTAATAAATGGGAAGATAATAAGATCATAGCCCCTTTCGAGGAAAGCAGCGAGGGTATTTGGATCTATGTATTTGGTTTGCCTCCAAATTTCCGGTCAGATGATGTACTCCGTAATATTGGAGATTGTTGTGGCGGATTCAGTCGGGTTGACGATATTACTTCTCAGAGAAGATGGATGAAATATACTAAAATCTTAGTTAAACGTGGTAATCCGTTTTGCATTCCTTGTTCCATTTCTTTGAGGTGGGGGGACTAATATGTACATCATTCAAGTTGCGTTGTCTCTTTCTGAGAGGTTGTTGGGCGTCGAAGCAGTTGATAAAATTCAGAGATGGAGATCCAAGGTTGAAGATGATTAGGTGGCGAAAATGGGTTAGGTGGCTCTAAGAGATTGGCTCCTGAATTGGGGATCTTTCGGTTATGAATAGGGATAATTGCCCTATTTTTGGAAGGAGATATGGTTGGAAAGAATATAAGGTGATTCCTCCTGTTTTGAGAGGTGATTCCAATTACTTCCGTAGAGGTACGGATCAGTCTAGGTGACTTGGGCCATCCAGGGTCGATCCATTGAGAGGGTTGCTGGATCAAGGTCATTTTCCTTAAGTTATGGAGTTGGTAGGTTGGGAGAGCGGGCCTGGTCCAGGTCCATGTTTTGATTTGGTCCAGGCCGTTTGGAAGGAAGGCGGTTAATAGGGGATATGAGGCGTGTAAGGGGCGCCTGGGAAGGGGGAGTACAGATTTGGGGCGTGTGAAGGAAGTAGGGGTGGGGTTGGGCCATAAGGTTGAGGGGTCTTTTGGGTTGGGTTTTGGGCCAAATTCAAAGGTGGACTGTTTGGGTCATGGGTTGGTTCGGGAGGTCAAAGGTGTGGAGATTTCTGCTGGGACAGCTGGGGTGGGAAATGGGCCGAAATCTGTCATCAATGGAGATCAGTCCTTAGATAGTAATTGTGGGCTGATGAGGTTGGAAGTTGGGTCAAGGAAAGAGTTTTTAAAATCTATGGTGGAATGTTCTTTCAATGCTTTGGAGCCTGCCTTATCCTTGATCCAGGTTAGGCTGGATCAGTTGTCTTGTTCATTAGAAGCCTGTGTAATGAGGAATCAGATGGCAGGGTTGCAGAGCGAAGAAGGTTCTCCGAGCTGTTCATCCAAGTGTGGTATACCCATCTCAACGATTTCTCCGGCGGTTTGTTCAGGCATGAAGAGTCAATGTAGTAGTGGCTCTCTGAGGTGCAGCAACTGTTTGAAGTGTTAGTTTGGGGGGAGAGTCACTTTGTATCAGGTACAATAAGCTCAGGTGCTACTGCTGAATTGCCATTCCAAAATAACTTGCACATATTGAATTCGATTCTAAATTATGCTTCAATTGAGGCTCTCAGTGATGTTGCGGATTTGGAAGAGGAAGGCGGGGATCAGGGGGTGTTTGTAGAGGGTGTAGAACTTGTAGGGAGATGTATTTTTGAAGGGGTGTTGAAGGATAGTTCCGAGAAAATCTTGTTTGATGATTGGGTGGGGGGTGGAAGATATTGCCAATCTCTTTAGACTGGAAGCAATTGATAGTAATGGGTGTAGGATTGGTATGTCTGAAGTGGTGGCTAGGTTCAAGAATACTAGGGAGGCCTCATCTAGAGGGGCCTCACCTTTGGTGAGGGAGCTTCGTAATTTGGAATGGAGTCTTCAGTATCAGTGGAGATCACCTAAGTCTAGTATAGTAGGGAGTTTGTCTCAGGTAGATCGATGAGGATTATTAGTTGGAATATTAGAGGTTTGGGAGGAGATGGTAAAAGAGAGCGGTTAAAGAAGTTTGTAGGAAATTTAATCCGTGGGTTGTGGTTATTCAAGAGACTAAGAAACATAATATTGGCAGGAGGTTGATGCGTAGATTGTGGGTGTGTCTACCGGCTGTGGGATCTTCGGGGGGGAGGATTCTTATTATGTGGGATATTGACAAGTTAGAAGGTGGGAGGTGGAAGTTGGTACCTTTTTGTGTTTCTGTGAACTTTAAATGTCTGGATGATGGGGTTCAGTGGAGGCTTTCTGGGGTTGGATGGAGATTTGAGATGTTGCGAGTTCGAATTTGCTTCCGTGGTGTTTAATTGGGGATTTTAATGTGGTTAGATCAGGGGAAGAGCACAATAGGGAGACTAGGATTACTAAGAGTATGAGGAGTTTCTCTTCTCTGATGCAAGACTTTGCGTTGGTGGATTATCCTTTATTAGGAGGTTGTTTTACCTGGTCTAATCTTGAAGAGAACGCTCTTTGTTGTAGGCTCGACATGTGTTTAGGGTCGGTTGATTGGGATAATCATTATCCGCATTTGTCTTAGAAAATTCTTCTTAGGCCGACTTCTTATCATTGGCCCATTTTGATCTCGGTTGAGTTGTATCCTAATGGTCCTTCTCCTTTTAGGTTTGAAAATATGTGGCTCACACATGGGATTTTAGAGATGAGATTAGGAATTAGTGGGGAGAGAGAGAGGGGTTTGTCTTGTCATGCTGGTTTTACTTTTATGAGATCTCTGAAATTTCTTAAAGGCAAGATTAAATGTTGGAATCGGGAGACTTTTGGTGATATCCATTTTCGCAAGAAATTGGTGTCTGAAGAAGTTGAAAAGTTAGATCTTTGGGAACAACAGAGGGGGCTTTCGGGTGGGAAGAGGGATAAGAGGAATTCTAAAAGGGAGGGGTTGGTTGCTATTTTGAGACAGGAGGAGATTAGTTGGAGACTGAAATCAAGGGTAACTTGGATTAAGGAAGGGGATGGGAATACTGTTTTTATTTTTCATAAATGGGCTAATGGGAGATCGAAAATGAATTATATCACGAGTTTAGAGGTGAATGAAGTGAGGGTTGAGGAGGTGGGAGGTATTACAGAGGCTATGATGGAGTTTTACGGTAATCTTTATACTTCAGAGTAGGAGTTGGTTTTTAGTCTTAGGAATGTCCCCGAGAATGTCTTGTCCCCACATTAGGTTGAGTGGTTGGAGAGACCTTTGACGTAGAAGAGGTGAAAGGGGCCATTATGGGCATGGATAGAGATAAAGCTTCGGGTTCGGATGGTTTTACTTTTGCTTTTTATCAGGACTATTGGGAGGTGATTAAAGAGGATATAAAGGGTGTGTTTAATGAGTTTTATTCGAATGGTGTGGTTATTAAGATTACTAATGAGACCTTTTTGGTGTTGATTGCAAAAAAATATGGTGCCAATGAGCTTAAGGATTTTAGACTCATTAGTTTAATTACCAGCCTCTATAAGATCGTAGCGAAGGTTTTGGTAGAGAGGCTTGAAGGGGTGATTGGGTGTCTCGTTTCTTCAAATCAATTTGCATTTATTGCAGGAAGGCAAATTTTGGATAGTGTTTTGGCGGCGAATGAGGTGGTTGAGGAAAGAGAGGAGTGGTATTCCTGGTCTTATGTGTAAGTTCAATTAGGAGAAAGCTTATGATAGAGTGGAATGGGAGTTCCTTAATTCTGTGTTAGAATGACAGGTTTTGGGGTTAAGTGGACGAAATGGATTAGTGGATGTATCTCTAAGGTCTCCTTTTCGTTTCTCTTTAATGGGAGTGTGCATGGTCATTTTCAGTCTTTTAGAGGGATTAAACAGGGTGATCCTGTATCCCCTTTTCTCTTTACTTTAGTTGGTGATGTTTTGGGTAGGTTCTTGTCCTTGGTTGAGAACATGGGTCTTATTAGTGGGTTTTTGGTAGGAAGGAATAGGGTACTAGGGTGCCTGTGTCTCATTTGCAATATGTTGATGATACTATTATATTTTTTGAGGCTGTGGTGGAACAGGCTTATTGGATTAAGGCCATTTTGAGATGTTTTGAGATGGTGTCTGGTCTTAAGGTTAATGTGGAGAAGTCAACAATTACTAGGTTTCATGTGGATCAAGACAACTTACAGCAGTTTGTGGATTATTTGGGTTATTGAGTTACTGGTTTGCCAATTAGATATCTTGGGCTGCCTTTGGGGGATAGTGGTAGATCTTTGTCTTTTTGGTCCCCTGTCATATATAGGGTGGAAAAGAGATTAGCTGTCTGGAAGTGGAATTATTTATCTTTAGGGGGGCGAGTCACTTTGATCCAGTTTGTCTTAGCCAGTTTACCTATTTAGTTTTTGTCTCTTTTTCGGGCTCTGGTGAGAATTGTTTAGATTTTGGAGAAAACTTAGAGAGACTTTCTTTGGGAGGGAGGGGATTACAAGAAAGATTATTTGGTTATATGGAGTGTGGTGTGTAAGAGTAGAGATGCGGGTGGCTTAAATTTAGGTAATGTTCAGAATCAGAACTCTGCTTTGCTTAGAAAATGGTTATGGCGTTTTGGCAATAAAACGAGGCTTTATGGCACAAGGTAATTGTAAGAAAATTCGGGACAAGTTTAAATGATTGGGATATTAATCAATCAGCAAGAATTTATGCTTGTCCTTGGAAGGCCATTTCTGCTATGGCTCCATTATTCTATTCCATTATTCGCTTTGGGGTGGAAAGGGGTTCACATGTTCATTTCTGGCTTGATTTATGGTGGGGTCAGTCAATTTTTAGTGTTAGATTTCATCGTTTGTTTTTGGTGGTGCAGCATAGGGATGCTTTGGTCTCTGATATTCTTTCTTGGTCTTCCACAGGTTTGGTGTGGAATCTTGCTTTTAGAAGAGACCTTAGAGCAGCCGAGTTTGAGGAGTTATTGAGTCTTATTGATTCTCTTCAGTTTGGTTTTATTGATTCTGAGTGTGTGGATATCCGAGTTTGGTCCTTGGAATCTAGTGGTGTGTTTTCTAACAAATCTTTTTTTCGATTCCTTGGTAGTGAGTCTAATTTTGGTGAGTCCAATTTTTGTACTTCCAAGTTGTGGAAGGTCAAAGTTCCTTCTAGAGTGAGATTATTTGTGTGGAATGCTATTTTATATTGTATTAATACCTCTGATATTCTTCAAAGGAGGAGAGGATATTTGGCCATCTCTTCACATATCTGTTTTATGTGCAGGAATCAAGGGGTGTCAGTGAATCATTTGTTCTTACATTGTGATGTAGCTAGAGGGATTTGGTTGCAATTTTTAAGGCTTATGAGTGTGGAGTGGGTTATGCCGGAGAGTATGGTTACTTTGTTTGATCGGTGGAGGTTTCGAGGAATGGGTCAGAGAGGTAAGGTTTTTGTTGAGGCCCTTTTCTTTTCGGTTCTTTGGGTTATTTGGTGTGAAAGGAATAGACGTATATTTGAGGAGGTCCAGACTCTAGAGATCGTCTTCGTGGTTGATTGACTCTATTGTGGGGATGGTGGTGGGATGGATGGCAGTTAGGCTGGAGTTTCTGGGTGTTCCTTTGGATTCGATTATCAGATGTTGGTGTGATTTGCTGTATTCTTCACTTTCATCCTTTGAAGATTGCTGTTTGGAGAGCGCCGGTTGGGGATATTATTAAGCTGAATTTTGATGGTTCTTCTTTGGGTAACCCAGGTAGATCAGGGATTGGTGGGGTTTTTAGGAACTCTGCTGGTGATGTCATCCATGTGTTTTCGGGCCCGATTGGTGTTACAGATTCTACCATTGCTGAGATTATGGCTTTGATTGCTGGTTTGGTAGAAGCAAGGTAGTTGAATGTGGATTATCTACAGGTTGAGGGGGATTCTCTTTCGGTTATATCTTGGATGTCAGTTGACGGTCGGTATCCTTGGAGATACGCTCATTGGATTAGACATGCTCGCCTTCTGACCACCAGTTTCAGAATTCCTTTTGCTCATGCTCTGAGATCTGTTAATGAGATGGCAGATGGGTGGGCCATAAGAGGAGTGGAGAGAGAGAGTATTTTTCTGTAGGAAAGCCTAGGGGGAGATATTGTGATTTCAGATGGATAGTTTTTGTTGGCTATCCATTTTTTTAGTTTTTGTATAGCTTCTTTTGTTGTTTTCTAGATCACACTTCGTGATTTCTTTGTATATGTTCCAGTTACTGTTTTTCTGTAATCTTTTTGATGATTAATAAATGTTGTCATTGATCAAAAAAAAAAAAAAAGAAGATTGTTAGATTGGATTAAACTAATCTTTTACCTATTCAATCCTAACCTGTTCTAGTTTTCATTGTTTTCTGTACAGTTTTAGTGATTAGGCATAACTTCTTTGTTTTTAATGTTTAGTGTTCAAACATGTTTTAAAAGATTCTTAACTGATTGCTGCAAAAGTACAAATCAACTCTAATCATTTACAATCACATCTAACATGACTTCCATGAAGAAACTTTCAGTATATCTAGACAGGCGTTCTGAAATAAAGAATTCATGCAATATAACTTGTATAGCTCGAACTGAAATGAAAAATATTGCATGGTTCTACCTTTTAGGACTCTATAAATTAGGATTTCACCTTCAGATAGAATTCTAAAGCTTCCTACTTCCTTTCCCCTTGAATTTTCACTTTTTCTCCTTGTAAAACTGTTTTTACAGCATATTTTATGCACGTACAGAGTTTTGGCCGACCTGGGGAAGGATGAGGTGTCCTTTGCTTCCTTCCCCAAGTGATACCTATTTGTTTATATTTATCCTAACTAGTTAAGCTTATCTTAAAGTAATTTACCCTATTTACCCCTAATTCATTCTCTAATTACTCTCCTCTCTCTGTTTTCTAACCTAGTGTTTACTTAACTATAAGTAGGTTTTAAGTTACTAATTAGATTCTAATAATCAATTGTAAATTCCCTTTTTTATTTTAGATTTTTTTTAATCAAGTTGTGTTTGATATTTTCAAAGAAAAATCACTACAATTATCAGAAAATTTTGCTCTACAAATCTAGGTTATTAATCTTTCATTTATTTACCTAATTTCTTATGATTAAATTGTCAAATATCAAAGCATAATTAATTTATTTCTAATTATTCTAATCCAATATGCTAGTCTGAGGTCTTAAACACTCTGTTATAGGAGAAGAAGATATAATTTCTTCCTCTGTGGCATAAGTTGATTTGATCTTCTTGTGTAAGACGCTGTGAGGGGAACTCAATTCCCTTAAGGGTCCGATTGCTTTGCGGAATTGGAATTGGTGTTAGAAATTGTAATTCCAATTCTAATTCATTGAGAATATAAATTGAGAAAATTGAATTTTTCATGATTGAGTGTCAATGAAGAATTGGAATTTGAATTTTTTTCATGATGATCTTTTTAGGATTAGGGATGAGTAAGGAAGATGAGAGTGGCGTAAAAAAGGATTTTATTTTATTTTTTATTATTGGGTTAAAGATAGAGATAGCAAAATCTGACCCGACCCACCAACCATCGTCAAAAACCCATCCAATATTTAGCGGATTTAGGTTGACAAAAGTAGAAATTTCTTAATCCAGTCAATTGGAACTTGCCTGAATAATAAACGGGTTGGGTTGGCGGATTTTTGGAACTAGCAATTTCTGAAGTGACCTGCCAACCTGTTCGGACCCAACTCGATTAAATGGGTTTTGGTTAACCTGTTTATTATATGGGTTGGGTTTAGGTTTTACCAACTCGCCTGAAAGTGGGTCAACCCGCCAATCGGTCGAGTACTTGTTTTAATTGTCTTCGATAGGTTTATAATTATATTTTATAATTATTTTAATATATTTTATCGTTATTCCTTTACAAAAAAAACTATTTTATTATTTATAGATATTTCAAAACTTATTAATAAATTAAAAATTCATATTTTTTCTTTTTTTTGAAAAGAATTCATGTTTATTAAATACTTTTATAATATTATTAAAATCTAATATACTAAATGAGGTTATATTTCATCCTAATGTTAAATTTAAATTAAATAAATAAATAATAAACGGTTTAGGTGCCGGTTTAACCTGTTTATTGACAGATTGGGTTCGGTTCTATGATTTCCCAGTTAGTAAATGGGTCAAACCCGTTTAAGCTAGAACCCGCTTACAAACTGTTTGACCCGACCCGTTATGAGCTCTATGAATTTTACACTATAAATTCGCTAACCTGCTCGACCCGAACCATTGCCAGTTCTAGTAAAATTTAAGCTAACCTGCTAGATTCGACCCTATATTTTAGTAGGCAGGTTAGCAAAAATCGGTTTTTCTTAATGGGTTGACCCAAATGCACCTAAATAATAAATGGGTTAGGTTGGGTTGGTGGGTTTAGGTTATAAACTCACCGCCCTGTCTGAACACAAGTGACCCATTTATTAAATAGACGGGTTCAGGTTGACTATATTATAACTAGGACTTGACTTGATCCGACCCATTACCACCTCCCGTTGAAATTCAAGGGGTATAGAATTGCAATTAACAGTTTCCAGCTAGTGAATTCGACAGCTTCAAAAATAGCTTACAAGGAATTCTGTGGAATTCATGTAGAATTTGAATTCTAATTCCTTAGTGCACTTCCAAACTGGAATTGGAGGCTCCAATTGAATTCCAATTCCAGCCCCAATTCCTCAAACCAATTGGGCCCTAAGGGTTCATAGTTGAAAATGAATTGGGTGAAATAGTGACGGACATTTGGGACTAGATGATGGAATAACAAGGAGTGGGTGAAACTCATCTGGGGACAAATACAATGATGGTCAAAGCAAGCATGTTGGAAGTAATGTTAAGGTCTATGGTAGTTGGTAGATTGGGTCAAATGGTATTGAAAGAGATATGTTTTTAAAATTTATTCTCTTCATCTTCCTTCCTTTCCCCTTTTATTTCCTTTAGTTCATCAATCCTATTGGAGAATTAGGCGGATGGGATCCTGATGATAGGGTAGAGCTCCAGAAGATCGAGCCTCGGGCTATTTGGATGCCACTTAGGATTATTTGAACAAATCAATTGCTTGGGTAATAGTACCCTTTTGATGAAGCATGGTGATTAGATGGGGAAAATACTGTAGTCCTAGAAAAGGAAAATGCATGTGAAGTATGCAAAGATGGTTAACAGTTTATTGGGGATTGAGGAGGCATAGGAAATGGAAAGATTGATATGTTGCAACTGAAGCAAGGAAGAGGTCTCGGAGTGCATTTTGAAAAATTGTGGGATTTAATTAATCTTTGGGGGTCTGGTATGGGGGGCTTTAATGTGGAAGTTGAGATGCTCGTCTTGGCTATGAAAAGAAGATAGTAAGGGATAAGAGTGGTGATGCCAAAGTAAGTGGAAAGATACCAGATAATTACATTAGTTATTTGGAATATGAAGGATGGAGTTGGATTAATAGATAGGGGCAGTGCTAGCAGAGGGAAAGGGAGAGACTTCTTATGTTGACATGACGAAGATTAGAATAGTAACTTGAAATATGAGGGGCTTGCTGTCTCTAGAGACATCCGGTTGTGAAGTGCATTTTGCGTACCACGAAACCCATTATCATTATAGTCCAAGAAAATAAATTAGAAGTAATGAGTAGAGAAATCCTTTTGTGTAGTGATGGGATAATAGAGTTTTGTTGATTTGGAAGCATTTTGGGCTGTGAGATGTCCAGATGGTAATGAATAGTATAATGGATTTTCTTGCCCATATGTAAAAAAGAACAATATGAAAATCCATAATGAGAGAAATCCTCATATCCAATGATTTATATTTAAGATTAATGGTTCATATAACAGATCAGGAATTAAAATTAATGATCAATGATCCAATCACAAATGAAATATAAAATTAATAATCAAATTACAGATCAACAATTACGTAAGTTATTAACGATGAAATAAAAAATAGTTAGATCTAATAGTTGACGATAAAGATCAACAATTTAAATCACAAACCAATGTCCTGTAGGTCAACATGTAAAGTTATTAATCAATGATTGAATACTCAAATATAAGGTGAATTACATAAGCTGATTGATATAGGCAATCAAAATCACAAGTTGATAGTTAAGACTGACCATCTTTATTTGATATTAAATTTGATCACGTCTTGATCCTTAGATGTAATTGATGTATTCAATGGGATATGAATGCTTTTCCTTGTGTTTTATTATTCTGTGCTATATTGTAGATTTCTTTTACATTTAATGAAGCTAGCTTTGTTTTTAAAGTCTTTATTTGAATACATGGGTACTGGTTTGTTTCTACATTACTATATGCTATGTGATTGGGTGTAAGATATGGAATGTATGTCAATTCATCATTTTTTAACTTATCTTTGCATCTAAATGAGTATTTCTAAGTTTCCTAGAGTATCCTACATTTCTATAAATTTTTATGGCATTTCCAAGTGTATTGAGTTGTTTCTCGATGCATTTCGATTTTTGAAGGACTGAAACTCTGCCTCGATACGATATTTTGAGCCATGGTTTCCATCTACTCCCTGCCTTGGTCTGCCTTCCATCCGACACTCCTCTTCTCACCCCACTTGACTGTGGCCCTTTTAAATGCATCTTCTTTATCTCCAGTACTGATAAGCTACCCCTTTCAATCGTCCCTCAAAGGAGCCGGAGGTCTAGTGTTTTGCAGAGCCTCTTCAATTTTATTCTTACCATAACCTGCTTGCAGCAAGTCCTCCCTAATGTACTGTTCTTGGTGATTGTCCACAGGCTGAATCCCTAGCCTCCGGTACTGGTTATTATGCAAAAGGCTTCATCCATCTATTTTTCAACCCTTCAAGAAAATTATAAATTGTGTCTATGCCTGGTTTGATCTCTACCAGCCTCGGAACCCTACAACTGTTTTTTGATTTTTTCAATCTTTAGTCTCCTGCCAATCTTGTAAGTTTTCCCAGAATCCCCTTCCCTATCCTTTTTCTGCCTACTTCCTGGACCATACTCACGAATCATATTGATTTCTTCTTTCTCAGGGTGAGAGAAACAAGAACTCTCTATCCCATTCCATATTCCTCAACCATTCGTCATGATATCTTCCACATGTTAAATTTGCATGACTTCATATCTGTCAGGTGAACGTTCCTCTTCATTTGTTCTGTTACAAAAGCACTCCAACACCAGAGAAATCAGTCACCATTTTCTCTATCGGTCACTTGGATCAGTCTATTCAACTAAAAATGAATCTATAAGGACCCTTAAATTGTTGAACAGGTATACACATCCAAATGGCTTTAAACCCTACTCAAAGGCAGATCTTTGAATCTTTCTCAACAATGTTTTGTTTCCTTCTTCAAGTTCCAAAGTAAAAGAAAATAAATTGGGAGCGTAAGTAGCAACTAGACATGTTATTAAACATATATATGATGCTTCTTGCCCATATAATTAGCTTTTATAATATTATGTCTTAATATATAATTTTGACTGAGTTCCAATTGTACGTGACAATGTCTAGTCGTCTGTCACTTTGTTATTCATCTCTTATTCCATGTTCTGAATGGTTATATTTTTTTATATAATGAGTCATGTGTTTGTGGATACCTATTTTACTGTTTTCTGGAATTTCGTCAAATAATTGTGTTGTTACCTTAAATTTCTATAAACATCTCTTATTTTTTCTAACTTTGAGAGACTTCTATGGTACATTCTGTCCCAAAGCATGACAGGTGTTCTAGAAATCTTATAAATTTTTTTTTTTCTTTTTAGTCAGAATGTGATGATCATATAACAACCTGGGGTGCATCTTTATCTTAACTGTGTGGCTCTAATGCCATAAACAATGCCCTTTTCAATCTCTCCCCTCTAATGAACAACCAACATATCGAAATGGTTCTCTAATTGATCCTTGACTAACTTTCCATACTTTAACCTCTTCTCAATAGGTTTACTTGCTAAAGTTGCATCTTGTATCTTAAATTTCTGTTTGGATTATTTGAAGAACTTTAGATTCCGAGGTAATCCTCCAGAACTTAAATTTTCATTTATATCATATCTAGTTTGATCAGTCAATAAACTTCGTCCACATATAACACACCAAGGTAGCTTCATGAAAATGGGTTGTCAAATTATTCATAATCAATTAAAAATATTGCTATCCCTTGGTGCAAGTTTAATCTATTGGAAATTTATTAGTCTTACCTTTGATTGTCTTCCTGCTTCCCACTTGGTTAAGGCTTAGGTTCTCTATCATATGCGTTCTCTAAATCAATATAGACCAGATGAGGACTTCTTACTTAGACTTCATAAACTGCCTAGGGCCTTTAACGATCCAAAGCCTCTTGAGTGCAAGGTAAGATCAGGAATAGCCTAAACAAGTATTTTGGACGTACTATTCTTGTTACCAAACAAGGATAATGTTAGACAAAATAGAATATGTGAAAGTAAGAAGATAAAAGGAAAAGGTTGTAGTATTAAGGTAGGGGGGAAAAGCTCGCAGAGAGAGTGCTGGACTTGGGAGTTTGACTGCTTAGGATTTGGTGTCTTCCCAACTCAACCAGTGGAGATTTTATAGGTGTTAATGACATTAAATTTTCATATTTCTATCAATTGCACTCTTCTGTACGGGCTGAATTAATGCCGTGAATTACATGATAGGTTAGTTTTCCCCTCCCTCTTTCTCTGCATAACCTATGTGCACATCCCTCGCTGAACCTGGGATTATTACATTAAGTGGATCTAGTAAGTATGCTCCCTCTATAACTGTTGCGTTCATCACCATTACTTTATAGAGTTAGTGTCAAATAGCAAAAATGCATCCACTTAGTGCTCGAGTTGTGGATGAAGTAACATCATGTGAGATGGTTAAGATCTGGTGAGCATAGGAGTCGTGTTCTATGTAGGATGCAAACCGAAGAGAGCAAAAACGAAAAACCTCAAAAGATAGGTGGTTTTTAACTCCCTCGGGGGAGACTGGCCAGTGCCCAATATGTTGGTGTACCACATGTTGTGTTTGGCACTGGGCATGTGGTGTGGTGTGTGCTATCTTTTTGTAGTTGTGTTTTTGTTTTTACTCATTTTATCACTTCTTTATCATCTTGCCACTCTTTTTTATCATCTTGCCACTTATATATATATGTGTGTGTGTGTGTGTGTGTGTGTTACTTTGCCATGAAACTTGTGCGTATCCCCTTTGGGTTTATAACATTGCCCCCCACTGGTGTTGGCGTTGTTTGATGTGGTGCGACTTTGGTCACTTGGGCTGATTATGACTATGGCATTATCCTTCATTGGGGTTAACGCTTGGTAACAAGGAACCACAAGGCCTCAAGAGCTGTATAGTAGTAAAGGTGACATTGTGCCTCTTTACTGATGGGCAATGCTGCCTAGTGAACACCATTGACCACATGTTGGATGTGGCATTGCCTCAGCCGACCGTCAATGTTGTGCTGCTAGGTGCTAGGGTGGCTCTAAGATAGGTTTGCAACGTGTGTACTGGCATTGCCCAGATTGGTGGTAATCACCTATCCAATGAGGTGTCATGAAGATAAGTTATGAGTTTCTAATTGTTGAATTTTTATCCCTTTACACTGCTAGCGAGGAAAAAAACTTCATGGTTAACGTCATTAGTCTTGATTTTTTCTCAAGGTTTAAAGTATCAGCCGAAACCGATACGACTTAGCTGAGTCGTATTGCTTTTGAGGTGGCCGATACGAACTTAATGGTAAAGGTATCAACCGTTTTTAATCATATCGAATGATATCCGATATGTATCGGCTATTGTAGACCGATATGTATCGGTTTTGTAAGGGCCAATACCCATACGAAACCGTTACTTTAAACCTTAACTTTGCTTTATCAGTCTGTCTGATAATTTCATTGTGTGACACGAAGTTCTATTTTTGGTAAGTTGTTATAGTTTTGACAACTCCTTATATGGGTGCAATGCTGCTCCTCCTCCAAGTATCAAGAATTTTTGTAGTCTAGAGGATTTTATCAAACAATTTAATTGGCATGGGCTATATTGCATAGACACTTGATGAATGAAATACCCATAACAGACACATGCCGGGTTCTGAAACTCAAAGATTCTGGTATGACACTCCTAGTCCTAGATTTCCATTTTTATTTTCACATCACTAATTAATACGTAATAGGGTATGGACTTTGTGTTTCCTTATTATTAGTTTGAACTGGATAACATAATACTATAAGGCTGATTAAACCTTTGTTTATATGTATGTGAGGCAACACAAATTATATAATGGCGTTAGTCAAATACTTTTTTTCTTTTTTAAGTATTTGATCAGTTTCTTCTATATACTGCATAACATAATATTATAAAGCTCATTAAGCTTTTGTTTATATGTATGTGAGGCAGCACAAATTATATAATGGCGTTAGTCAAATACTTTTTTTTTTTACGAATTTAATCAGTTTCTTGTACATTATTTAGATATACTGTCATGTCCGTAGCTCCTATTTGCCTGGATTTTCTGAATCTGACATTTTGTATTGCATCAGATTCTGACACTCTTATCTGTAGCAATGCAACATAAGTCATGAGGCACTAGCTTCTCCTAAGTAAATTTAAACCATAAGTGTGATACCATCCAGTTCTATAATGTGTCCATGCTTGTTATGTTCTTTTTACTTCAATTATCTCAATCCTATGAATATAGTAATATTCTCTTTATTCTTTGTAATGCTAATATTTTCACTTATTCTAAAACTCTCTGGAAACTATTCATTTAGCAATTTTTGGTCTCTATCTTCTTTTGGTGACTTCATTCTTTACCAAGCCTCATTGGACATCACTTTTCACATATCTAGTGTGATTAGTCTCTACTCTTTCTCTTCTTCAATTCTACAGGTTTAGTACATTATTCTTATCCTCCTAAGTTTCTAATTTAGTGTCAAGATCATCCTTTACCAAGACTCATTGGACATCACTTTTCACATATCTAGTGTGATTAGTCTCTACTCTTTCTCTTCTTCAATTCTACAGGTTTAGTACATTATTCTTATCCTCCTAAGTTTCTAATTTAGTGTCAAGATCATCATTTTCTCTATTTATGCCTTCAGAATACTGGTCCATATATATTTTTTTTCTTTCTATGTCCTATTATATATTTATTTTTTTTGTTTGTTTCTCCTACTACTTTGATTTTTGAAATACTATCAAATCATGCTTACGCATCAATTACTTTTTACCAGTAACTAATTTATATAACATGTTAGGTGCTTTATATTCTGATTTGTAAACCTGGACAGTTGTATTTTTTTGATCCATAACCTGGACAATTGTATTGGAAATTCTTCTTCGTAGTTTTTTTAATTATATATTTTACTTAATTTTCTCTTGAATTATATATATATAACTATATCCTATAGTGTGGGCGAGTGGGCCGTGAGGCCCACACAACCCTTTTTTCTCTTTTCCTCTTTTTCCTTTCTTTCTTTATTTGTGTATGTACTGTTTTAGCCCTAGTTCTAGTTAATATATAAACGCTCTCTTTAATTGAGGAGAGTAAGTTTTGTTGCTACAACATGATATCAGAGCAGATCAAAGAAAAATAAAAAAAGAAGGGGAAACCCTAATTTTTTTTACTGTTCACACGACTGTTCTTCTTTCTTCCTCCTTTCTTCTTCTCCTTTCTTTCTTCTTTCTTCTTCTCCCTTCTTCTTCTGCTGATTGCAGTTTTTTGCTGATCGCAGATTTCTTCCAACCGTGAGGTAGCGATTTTGCTACCTCTCAGTTGTTTGCGGCTAGCAGTTTGGGGCTTCTCAATTTGGGGCTTTTCGATTGTTGATGGTGCTCGATTGGGGCTATTTGGAGTTTGGTTGGATTTGGTTTTCTTCATGGTACTCTCCGTTTGAAGATTTGATGTGATTTTTGTTTGTGAAGATTTTTTTCTACCTACCGGAAGGGTAGCTGTTGATTGCGATTGCGATTTGGAGGGTGCGAATTCCCCCTCGTTTACTTTTTTTGGTGAGATTTTTCTGTGGTTATTTTTCTTTGATTTGTGAGATCATCATGAGCACATCCGATCAGAATCCGGCGAAACCTAAACGGGTTATATCTAAAATTGTTTCTTCATCTATGCGTCTCACAGATCAACGCTTAGATGGAAACAATTTTCAGCACTTGCGTAAGATTATTTTATTTGCTCGTGGCATTGGCATGGTTCAAAATATCGTATCAAGATAGCATATCGATTAGGCAAAAAAAGGATACGTATTGGATATGCTGTAAAAACTGTGGATACAGTGGATACATATGGAAAATGGTGGATACTCTAAACAAGACTCATTTATATGCGAATATAAGTTAATATTATGATAGATTATCATGGTTTTCATATCATATACCCATACATATAATATATTAATGTGGAAACATATCGGTACGAAAGCAGGTGTGTAAAAACTTCAGCAAATAGGCATCTAGATCTTTACTCGAAATTCGTAGATCCATAGAATAGAACTCTAAAACATGTTTTAGACATAAAAAGTATAATTTGGAATGGAAAAAAAACTCGTACAATGCATACCTCGAAAAGGTATGCATGAAAAGGAAAACTGTTTTTTAAGCTTCAAATATTAGATGTTTTGAATCAAACTAAGAAGATTTTGGGGCGGATGGCTATATTTGAATGGGGTTTGGTTTTTTGGTTTAGGAGAGAAAGAGAGTTCAAATGTGAACCAATGGTTCATTTTTTACACTTTCACATGTAAAAAGGCATAGGCAAAACATGTATCGAGTATATTGATCGAATACATTTGATAAATTGTAGCATAAAGGTCGAGTTGAACATTATGGTCGATAAATTACATGTATTGCTTTATAGTGTAGAAATTAGTGTATCCTAAAATACACCTATGTATCGTGCTGACACTGTGGATACAAGATACGTATCGACCATATCGGTGGATAAGATAAGATAGTTTGAACCATGCTCATATATATATATGATAAGATAAGATAGTTTGAACCATTCTCATATATATATATATATATATATATATATGTATTAAAAAAACTCCGAAGTTTGAATAATAGTTTGGAAATTTCAATTAGATAACCAGATTTTCCAAAATTTCATTTCAGTCGAACGCTACCAAATGATCAAAATTTCGCTCTTTTAAAAATCCTCCAGGTTGTCTCCTTTTGCAAATCCTTTATAAACTGATGCAAATACTGTCATAGTGAGAGTTCTCCATTTGTGACATTATGCTTATTGTAACTTTTACTTTCTTCATTATTTCAATTGTTGGTCCTTGTTATTATTTTGATTGAACATTTCTTTGTTTTTTCTTTTTTTACAGCTTTATTTGTCATTTTTTCCACGTTTGGTGAGTGTATGATTTTAATTCATGTCAGTCTGAAACAATTATTGTATAAGCACCTGTATCATTAACGTCCATGCATATCGCATTTTTTCTTCTTCCATCTTTACTTTTTATTTTGACTTATTGTTAATCTTACTCTTTTTTTCATTAGTAACTCTTATGTTACTATTTTAGTTAGACATCTCTCTCTTCTCTTCTTTCGTTTTTACAGTTTTCTTCATCTTTTTTTTTTTTTTTTTTTTTTTTTTTGTTTTTGTGAAGTATGGTTCTACTTAACATCATTGGAACTTCTTTAATGAACGCCCATCTCTCTTCTGTTTGTGTGTGGGGTATGTTTATGTGCTTGTCTCTGCTTCATCTCACATAAGACAAGAAGGAATTCAATTATAGATCATAGTAAGAATAACTTGAGAATGTATGTAGCTGTGTGCATATATATGGAGCAGAAGCTTGTCAATCAAGACAATATATCAAATCAAGGGGATCTCACCTACTCTAAAAATCCATGGACCCACTCTAATATGCACATAAATTTATGTTATGACAAGTTCTTGGCAAACTAACGTTGGTGCGACTTCAATGACCTTTGGTAACATAAGGATGGTTATCTTTCTCTAATCTGTTTTACTAATAAACTAGCTGTCATTTTCATTCAATAACCTCTAACCTTGTTTGCCTAACGGAACCTAACATTTTGTGGTGCTATCTGAGTGAATGATCATCTGTTCTGCAAGTTTCTAGAGGATTCATTGTGGGATCTTGATTAATATAACACCTTCCTAAGAGTTTCTCAAGGGCTATTTTTGCTTATTTTTGTTCATGAATGGTGGAGCATTAAATTTAAAACTGTAAATCCTCATCTAGACTTAATTAAATTTTCTTGTCATTAACAAAAAGTACTAAATTGATAGCTTGAGTAGTATTAGAACGAATGCTTGGATACGTGGCACATATTTGTCCATGGATGCATCCTTTGAGATGTCTTGCTCTAAATCAAAATTATCTTACTTTTAAAATGTTTTGGTTTTCAAATATTTCTCTATGAACTTCTGTTTTGTCTACGAAATTGAAAGTTGTGGGATTGTCTAATATTGTTAAATTTTGGCATTGAAAATCATTTAGGTTGGAACATATGTGCAACATTTTGCTTTCGGAATAATTTAGAGCTTTTCATGAATTGCAAGATGTGATTTAAAAATTCTTGCAATTTAAAAATGTACGTAAGTATGGGATACTATGGCTTTGGTACTCAACCGATGTTTAAGATTTCAATTTCACCAACATTTTTGCCACTTTGCTCGGGGAAAACTTCAAGGATTTTTTTTTTGTTTTCATAGATTATTCTCTAGTTGAAGGTAAGATTAGGAATTTTTCGATAAAACTTTAGTAACTACTAAAAGAAACATGAATGCACACTTTTGGGGCAGAATATATGATATTTATACATAATAAAGCAGAACATCGTGAGTGATGTATGGAATGTAAGATGTTATTCATAAATGGTGAAGAACATCCAAATGTCGTGAAAACAACACAGAAACAACCAATACGAAATAATATCCAGTAACATCAGCCAAAATATCTCAATCACGACTGCATAAGATTTGAGGTCGAGTCACTATCCTTGTCCTCTTCTTAATCAAAATAATCAGCATGTTCCTGTGGATGTATCTTCTTTTCCTTGAAACCTTTGCTGATGTAATTCTCTAAGTCTGGCAATTTTCTTCTCAATACTTTGTATAGGAATTGTTAGATTTTGCTTAGAACCCAAGTATTACCAAAAATGGTTTTATGAGTTATTTTCAGACTTGCCACAGAATCTTCTTGTTTTGGATCAACGGAGAAGGTGATTCCCATTTCTCAATCCTTAGCAAGAACTGGTCTCAGTTAGCCTAAGGTGGAAAAAAATGCTATTTTTCCCCCTTGGGGAAGCCTGCCCACTCTGGTATATCACCTTTCCCCAAATTGAAAATTTTGATTTTTTTCCCTATTACTTTTAGTATAGACATACTTTTTTTTCTTTCTAGAACATCGAAATTTTCAATATTTTGGTCAAAATTTTTGAAATAGCTGGAATTTAGGAAATGCCTTTGGAAATATTATCCCCAAGGAGGAAACAAAAATTTTAGCAACAATTATGTTTTTCTCGCTGAAATTTTAAAACCATGCATTCAACCATGATCTACATTTTTTTCTTGATGCAGAGGCACCATTGTTAACAATGTCTCGACTTAAGCAGAATGTAAGGTTACCCTTAGGATTCATTTGTTACAGGTGATCCATATGCAAGTATAACCGTGGGATTCTTTTCTTTTGTGATCTATTGTTTTTAATAAATCACATTAAAAAAATCAATAAATTACATTCCTTTGCATTGTGGATCCTTGGAGTCAACAAAAATTCTTTGGATCTAGTTGCTGTGCAATCTTCATGTTTCTTTATCGTAGTTGTGGTCTCAGATGAAAATAAGTAGGTTGGAGAAAAACATTTTTGCTCTTAATTTGATTGTGTTGTGGACTGGATTTTTATTTGACCAAAATACAACTGATTAGTCACTATTTTTTAGTGATAATGGATGGATTTTTATTGTATTAAACAAAGAGAAAAGAAGATTGTTTAAAAAGAGGTGAAATAACCCTTTTTTTCATTTCTGGTTCATTTTCAAATATTTCATCTCTTTCCAGTCATGTCAATAGTATGGGTTCCTAAGGCACCCAAATTGTCATAACTCTTCCCAGTTACTGGAATTCACATTACAGTGTTGTCTCCTTTGGATCTGTCGCAAGCTGACATGTTCTGGTGGGAACTTTTTGAAATGTTGACATGCTTGTTAGTTGTTATGTTTTATGGTGAAACTCCTTTTGCATATAGTCTCTCACTCTTGTGCATGACATGCCATTATGCATCTTTGGCGAGAAAACTATCATACTATCTAAATATGCAGAAATTAGATGAAACCCTGGAATGGAGATTTTCATTAACCAAGCATTCTGAAAGATCTACAAGGTGGTATTTCTCTTGCTGGAGTGCTACTCGCCTGCTCCCTCAACCTGGTTCATTTCCATTTTGGTAGTATAGTTATTATTAACTAATGTTCACATTTTTGTAATCTATGAAATTTCAACATTCTGGAGTTGTCTTTTGCAGAATTTGTACTTGTTTCTTCTTTGATGTCAGTTGATATACTGTATGCCGGTTTTGTTTGGTGTTCTTATGCTATATGTTATGTTCACTAAATTTTTGTTGTGTGCTTAGGTTGACTAAATTTCTGGTTTTTATTATGTGTTTGCTGACAGGTAACATTTACTGGAAACTATAGCGAATATTTTGGGTTTGCAACTGATGTGGATGCGGTGGTTTATTTGATGCTAGTTAATGATCTTATTCATGGGCTCTTCCCCGAGGCTGTAAGCATTGGTGAAGATGTAAGTGAATTTATTTAATTTCCCATTCAGAATGGTATGTTGTGAGTCAGTGTTTTTCAATTGATTATGACTAGGGGTGGCAATGGACTGGGCTTGGGCCAGGCTGAGACATTTAAGCTGGTGGGGTAAACCAGGCTGAGTACAGGCCCTAGCCCCCCTATAATATCCACATACTGACACTTTTGTTTAGTGGTTAAAAAATCAATGGTTCTGATTATCCTTTTAAGTTTCTTTTGGGTCCATTAGAAAATATTAAATTGATTTACTTGATGGGTCCAAAATAATGCAACATCTCATCTAAGTGTGAGGCACTCAAGGTTTCTCTCTCTCTCCACACACACACAGACATCTATCTCTCTCTCTCTCTCTCTCTCTCTCTCTCTCTCTCTCTCTCTCTCTCTGTATATATATATGTGCACATATATGATATGTCTATGACTGTGTGTGTCTATGCATGCTAGAATTCCTCGTATGAACCTACTAATTTTCCAATGTTGAGTTGGGCGCTTTAACTATTCAGCCGTGGATGCTTAGTTAGTGAGGATCCTCGTGCATTGCATCAACAATAACCATGGATATGTATAAATATTTAGTTTGACATCTCTGGGTTTACCTGACTTGGCCAACAATTTGACCAAACTAAGCCCAGCCTTGCTCTATGAGTTATAAAGTATACCCAGGTCTGCCCAAATACCAGATTGAGCAGTCAGCTGTAAAGCCTGTAATCTGTACCTTGAACTCCATGTATTATAAACTACAAAGTTAGGCATAGTTAGTAATTCGGGATATAGAAAAAGTCCGATTCAGTGAATATTTGAAGTTAATTCGGTTTATCATTGAAAGATACAATTAAATTAAAAATTCAATTAAATAAAATGGATTCATCGAAAGTATGATTTGGTATAAATTCAGAAAAGAATAAAAATTCAGTTTATATGTGTTAGAACAAGCGAGTGGGCCTTACGGCCCATAAGCCCTTTTTCTCTTTGTGTTATTTATTCTCTTATGTAACGTTTACCCTAATACCAGTTAATATATAAATGCTCTCTCTAATTGAGCTGAGTACGTTTTGGTGCTACAACATGGTATCAGAGCGATCCAAAGAAAAGCCCTAAAATTTTTTTTCTTTTCTTTTCTTCTTCTTCAAGCCACAGCCGCCGCCGCCAATTTCTTCCTTTCTTCTAGCCAGCGGCAGCCTCTAGGCCTTTCGGCCCTCCTCTTTCTTTCCTCTTTCTTCTTTCCTTCTTCTTTCTTCGCTTCTGTTTTTTTTTTTTCTGCTGATCGCTACTTTGTGCGGATCATGAGGTAGCGACCTTGCTACCTCTCGATTCCTCGGCCCATATGAGGTAGCGAAATTGCTACCTCCTTTATTCATTTTTGGGTCTTTTAAGGTGATGTGAAATTTCTTTCTAAGATCGTTTGTGATCTGTTTGGTTGTTATTGGTTAGTTGGCCCTTACATCAGCTGGATGTAAAGAATGCATTTCTTAATGGCAATTTACTGGAGGAAGTTTATTTGGAGC
>JAUPMG010037610.1:0-14394 GCA_031762675.1 Pachysandra terminalis | reverse complement strand
TGGTTAAGCTGTAAAGTTTATATTGATGATTCTTAATTCCCTTATTATAGTTTATATTATTAATTATACATTAGTTACAATGATAATCCTAGGTTAGGTTCTAGATGTGAAGGGTTTAATTACTATTTTACCATTTATGTCAAAGTTCTTTTTAATCTGTATTTTTTTGGTCTTTACAGCATCTCATCACTGAATGTCACAATCGACATTTGCGTGTCCCTATGCAATGTACACAAACAATGCCAAGAGATAACATTTACTAGCTATACCTTGCCATTGAGCGCATGCATCGCGAGCTCAATAGGATGCGACTACGAATTAAAATGGACAATCACATCCTTTACTTTGCACATAATATGAGTATTCCAGTTCCAGACATTGTGAATAATTTTACAACTTCTCTTATATCTAATTCGAAGATGTCAAACGAGTCAGATTCGGACATGTAACCTATTATCGTATAATGTATTTATGTTTTAATCGTAAGTTTTGTTGCGTAGTAAGCCTAAGCCATCTCTTTAGCATTGTAATCCCCTATTTAGCCTTACATTGAGAGTATGTGGAGTATTTCTGGTCTGATGAGAATGAAGGAGAATTAAGGGAAGATGAAGAGCAGATTCTTCTTGTGTACTGTAGAGCTAACCTCTTATAAAAAGAGGCTTTTTACCTTATGTTTATGACAATCAAATCCATATTCCTAGGTCTTCATATTGTCTTCACTAAAGGCTATTCTTTGAAGATTTTATATGCATATAATCAGTTAGAAAAATACTATCCACAATTGCTGAGGTAAAAATATTAACTGGCATGAAAATTCATACTATAGAATACTTATACTATAGCTTAGCTGACATGAAATCTCATACTATAGAATACTTATATTATAAAAGACTTGTACTTCTATATAGACAACTTATACTATAAAATACTTATACAGTAGAATACTGAATGGCAATTGTTTGTTATGTGGAATAGTTACAAGTCTTTGAGGACTTGTAACTGTTCACACGCGACTTGCTTGAACTGTCAAGTGAATCATTAATGCGGTATGGGGAGTTGTGTGCGGGATTCAATGACTCGTCTTGTCATTGAAAAGTCACAGGGAGTTGTGTTCGTTAAAGGATATTTGATATGGGCAGTAATTTGTCAAATCTAAATTTACAAACAAAAAAGAAATTGAATACATTTAGTTCACAGTTGGTGGTTCATTATAAGTAGACATATTAACAGTGTTGGAGTTATTACTTGTAATATTGAGAACTGATCCTTCATTTTCAAGGCAACATGAACAGTAGATGGAATGGCAACGTGAACAACGGTGATCGGAGTAGGTTGGTGTTCCAATAGACACAACCACCAAGCCCATCGCGTGACCTTGTTAGGGAGTGGCATCATTAGCATTCTCTCGGTGAAACGTTGGAAAAAGAATTACAACACTACCAACAACCAGGTCTTAAACGTAGGTCTCTACAATTTTCACCTAGTAGCGATCGAAAGATGGAACAAGCCTTGCCCTTGATGAAAAGTGAGAACAAGCGTATGAATCGGCGCTTCATAATGTCATTTAGATTATATATGGTGAAGAAAGATTACGAAAAAGTAGGCATGAGCGAACCACCAGCATAGGAGATTAGCGATATTTTGGATAAATATCAAACATAATCAGACCTCTCAGATGAGTCCACTCATCAGTAGCAAGAATGTGATTTTGATGACTCTGATTTCCAAACTCCTCCACCAAGGCGCTGAATCCGATTAGATTCCTGTTTATGCATCGTGTCTGCTGTTTATGCATCATTTGTATGAGTTAAAGTGTTGGATTAGCTGAATGATTAGTTTCATGTTTTGATAGTATGCATCTTATAAATTAAATGCCGGTCTTTTAGGTATGAAACTGTCAAAATTCACTACAAAGCTTATGCAAATACATTACTAAAAATGAATTAAAAGTCGATTTATTAGCTGAATCATTCCTACTATTGTGATAATTGAATTAGTCAAACAACCAATAATACATAGAACTCTTAAAACACATCCACAAGTACAATAACCAGTAAATGTTATCATCCATCATACTTTATCCTCTTCCTCTGTGGTGAAGTTGTTCTCAAGATCAAAACATGTGGCATCTTCTCTTGACCTTTCGTCGCGCCTCAAATCCGAGATATAGGATCTCGAGGATTCAATGGAACAGACCTTTGGATCCATCACATGGATACGGGTAACCATCCATACAATCAACCCAATCTTGGTTGAATTAGAGTCTCACCAACAATAAATATCAACAACGGAAGTTTTGAATAATTAAAACCGAACCATAGCCCAATTAAAACTATATTGAGCTAATAACCCACAATAAAGTAATCTTAAACTTCATTACATCTTTTGCCCACATGGGGTTAAACCAAAGAAAATAAAAGCGATTAAAGTAAATCCATAGTCTGTATGATAAAAACATCTAAGTTATGTCTCTTCTCCAGTAGCCAGCCAGGGTCAGACAATCCGATCACCTGTAGAGATAAGGATCAGCCGAAGCCTAGTAGAGAAATCAAACGAGACTACAATATCTACTTTTATGCATGCATAACAATACAATTAATTAATGCATTCCAACCATTACATAATAACACAGTAAAATGTATGTTAAAAATATCCTCATACAATATCTATGCATATTACAACATCACATGATCTCACAATTCACATGGATACTAGGCAAGATTATTTTAACAAGTCAATGATTCATCATTCCCATAGTCTCACTATGTTAATACGACCTACATAATCCTATCATGCTCAACCAGATTCCACATGGATCTACCATGTTCCAAACAACATACATACATGTACTCACATGGTCCCACAATGTGACACAAAACAAGGGTTATAGCAAACACATAGTCACACTATGTTCCATAACAATATCCACATGATTCCACCATGCTACGGCCAAAACATACACAACAATCATTACATAGTTCCACCATGCAACAACCAAGTAATCACATCATAATATCATATATAGTACACATAGTCTCACTATGTGTACAAACAAACACCACCTGGTTCCACCATGTCAAAACCATCATTCTTTTAGGGACTTTCACCCACGGTGAAGTACACCCGTAATCAATAACAATATCCACACAACATTCTTTTAGGGACTTTCACCCACGGTAAAGGACACCCGTAATCAATCACAGTCACAACCAATTCCAATACATAATAAATACCACATGGTCTCACCATGTTACGACCAACATACCTTTAGGAATTTTCACCCACGGTGGAAGTACACCCGTAACCAATCACGATCATAATCAACATTCCTTTAAGGAATTTCACCCATGGTGGATGTACACCCCTAACCAATTAGAATCACAATCAATTCCACACAAGTTACCTATGATAATGCATTTCAATCAATCAATCGTCACTTGCAATGCAATGCAGGTATATGAAGCAATTATGAGATGAGATGAAGTGCAATGCAATGCAGGTATGACTAGGCCTAGCCCAATCATGTGCACAATCCAACTCATGACCATACAACCCATTCTTTTAGGGGCTTCGACTCACGGTAGAACACACCTTATTATTAACCTGTTCTTTTAGGGACATGCACCCACGGAAGAACCCACCTTTTACAACCATTACATTTTAGGGGCTTACACCCACTGCTGGATACACCTATGCTAACATCACATTTTAAGAGCTTGCACCCACGGGTAGATACACCTTACGCTACCAGACCCATCACATTTTAGGGGCTTGCACCCACGGCTGGAAACCACCTTATGCTACCAAATCTTCCTTTATGGACTTTCACCCATGGTGGAATACACCCTTACCAAACCTTTCCTTTTGGGAGTTTCACCCACGGTGAAAGATCACCCATCCAGATCACAATTCAAGTTATAATGATCAATCACAGACTACATTCACAAACATGGATACTCAATGCATCCTTAATCAGCACACAAGATTCCATCAAATCAACAAAGGGCAAACATAAGTCAATCCATTGGATGCTAAAGGCACCATTCAACCAATCAAATCCTATGTGACAATTTCTAATCATAACAATCCTATCTTGAGGTCCTATGATCATATCCGAACCTTTTAAATTAATTCTTAATCCATCCGAATTAGTCAAAAAATCCTGAATTTTTGACATTCTCTAACACTTTTCATAATTTGACAAATTCTAGCTCTTTTGCACACAAACCGACTTTACATGCATGTGTACAACTCATTAGGGAACAACTCGCTGAAGTTTGACCTCATTTGGGCCTAAACAACACCTCGGTAGCTACTGTCACTGCTACTGAACTTCTCTGTAGCATTGCTACCGAGCCTCAGTAGACAGTCAAGAGAACCTACTGATTTTCGGGTTTTCAACAAGTGTTCGGTAGCTACCGACACTCATGCTGAACGTAGAAATACAGCAATTTTCTGGGTTTTCACTTAGGGTTTCGTGCCTATACCCAAAATATTTAATTTCTAAGGTTTTAACAATCAAAATTAAATCTCTAAAACCTATTCATCTGATCCAAACTTCAAACACATAATAATTGATTTATTCTATAGATCTAAACAAGTAAATCATGAATAAATCATATTAAAACTAAGAATTTACACATGATTTATAAGAACACAAGGAACATCAAAATTACAGAAATTTAGATCTAGCATGTTTATCATCACACAAACAACATGGCATTTATTCACACTATTTTCATTGGATCTCTAATTTATACATGCTTCACATTCAAGATCATGCATCAAACCTATACCCATAGTATTGGAATCATTCATAAAAATAGTTACCATAGAAACGCAGGAAATCCCTACCTTGTTTTCGTAGATCTGAGTTTGGTAGATTTCCAGCAACAAGGATCACTCGATTCTACTTTTCCTTCTTCTCTTTCTTCTTCCAAAACCTGATTTCTTCACAGCTTTTCTTCTCTTTTGTTTGATCACAACAAACACAACAATTCTTTCTCCTGTCCAATATGTGAGTTAGTGGGATAACCCATGATCTCCCTCTGTATAATTCAAATTAGGTAATAAAGGTCTATTGTGCCCTTACCTGTGTCCAATGGGTCTATCCAGTCAGCCCACATGCTCAATCAGTTCTATTGTGTTGGGTCCAAGCCCATTACACCTAATTCACATAAATAACACAATTAAACAAAAAATCTTATCATATTTATATAAAGGTCCAATCCAGCCCCCTTTTATATCAATTAAATCCTAAGGTTTAAAATAGGATTAACTACCATTTAATAATGAAATTAAATGGTAGGGTCAAGGTCACTACATTCTCCCCCCCTTTAGGATATTTCGTCCTCAAAATTATTACATACCTCGATTATCGAATAGCGGCGGGTATCGCTTCCGAATCTCCTATTCTAGTTCCCAAGAAGCCTTTCCTTCATCGTGATGATTCCATTGTATTTTCACCAAGGAAATGGTCTTTGTTCTCAATTTCTATTCTTTCTAGTCCATAATTCTTACCGGTACTTCTTCATATGTCCCATTGTCCCTGATTGGTAAATCAGTCTAGTCAATGACGTATGCAGGATCAGATTCATACTTCCTTAGCACAGAGACGTGGATGACATTGTGGATTGCTCCCAACTAATATGACAAGGCTAGACGGTATGCCACCTTACTAATGAGTTCAAATACCTTGAAGGGTCCAACAAAGCGAGGCTCTAACTTCCCGTTCTTCCTAAATCTCATAACACCCTTCATCGGCGAAACCTTTAAGAACACGTGATCACCCACTACAAACTCTAGCTCTCTTCTTCTACGATCTGCGTAGCTTTTTTGTCGACTCTGAGCTACTAGAAGTCTCTTTCTGATATTTTCACCTTTTCAATTGTCTCTTGGATAATTTTAGGTCTAAGTAAACTACTCTCACCCACTTCGGTCCAACATGCGGGCGATCTACACGGCCTTCCATACAAAGCCTCCAATGGTGCCATTCCAATACTCGATTGATAACTGTTATTATTGGAGCATTCTACCAACGGAAGATGGTCACTCCAGTTCCCTTTGAAATCTAAAACACATGCCCGTAGCATATCTTCCAGTATTTGATTGACCCTTTCGGTCTGTCCATCTATCTGTGGGTGGAAGACAGTGCTGAAATTAAACTATGTGCCCAAAGTCTTTTGTAAACTCACCTAAAACTCTGATGTGAATCTGGTATCTCTGTCTGACACGATGCTAACTGGGCCCCCGTATAGTCTTATGATTTCTCTGATATAAAGTCGAGTCAATTCATCTCTAGAGGCTGTGACCTTCACTGGCAAGAAGTGAGCGGATTTGGTCAGTTTATCCACAATCGCTCAAATAGAATCACTTCCCCCTCTTGACTGGGGCAACCCGACTATGAAGTCCATAGTCACATGTTCCCATTTCCATTCTGTTAATAGGTAATGGTTGAAATAATCCGGTTATTCTCATGTGTTCAGCCTTGACTTGCTGACATGTAAGGCATCGAGCCACAAACTGTGCTACATCTCTCTTCATGCCGGATCACCAATAAGCCTTTCTCAAATCCCGATACATCTTAGTGCTACCAAGGTGAATGGAATACTTGGACTTGTGTGCCTCTCCCAGAATTTCATTCTGAATCGTCTCATCCTTCGGAATACAAAGTCTGCATCTGTATCTAATCACTCCCTCTGCTGATAAAACCTAGTCTCGCTTGGACTCATCTGCTGCCAGCAACTGTAAATCTAGATCTGATTTCTGTCCATGTCCAATCCTGTCCATGATCGAAGGTCTTGCTACCAAGCTAAACAATATCCCACCATTCTCTGTACCTCTAGCTTGGACATTCAGGTTCCTGAAGGCTTCAGTCAGACTCTGCTCTTGCCTCAGTAAGCAGGACAACATATTCCAGGGCTTTCTGCTCAAAGCATCTGCAACTACGCTTGCCTTCCCCGGGTGGTATTGGAATGACCTGATGTAGTCATTGACTAATTTCATCCACCTCCACTGCCTCATATTCTGCTCCTTTTGAGTGAATAAGTACTTTAAACTCTTGTGATCAGTGAAGAGCTCAAAGTCTTCTCCATAGGTAATGTTTCCACAGTTTCAGTGAGAACACCACTGCGGCCATCTCCAGGTCGTGCGTTGAGTTACGCTCGTGTACCTTGAGTTGTCTGGAGGCGTAAGCCACAATTTGTCCTTCTTGCATAAGGACACAACCCAAATCCATCAGTGACGCATCTGTGTTCACCGATAGTTTCTTTCCACTGACTAGAATCACAAGTATTGGAGCAGAGGTCAGTTTCTTCTTTAGCTCTTCAAATGCTGCCTCACACTTGCCATCCCAGTGAAACTTGACTTCTTTCTTTGTCAAATTCGTCAATGGGGCACAGATCTTAGAAAATCCCTCAACAAACCTTCTGTAGTAACCGGCCAAACCCATAAAACTTCTGATTTCTGCCATGTTTTTGGGTCTCTCCCAAGTCAAAACAGCTTCGATCTTGCCAGGATCTATAGATATTCCCGTTCTTGACACCATGTGTCCAAGGAATTTGACTTCTTCCTTCCAAAAGTCGCATTTGCTAAACTTGGCATATAGTTGATGATCCAAAAGTGTCTGCAGTACTATGCCAAAATGCTCCTCATGCTCTATCTTGGACTTCAAGTAAATGAGGATATCGTCCACAAATATAACTATGAACCTGTCCAAGTACGGTCTGAACACCCGGTGCATCATATCCCTAAAAGTGGCTGGGCGTTCGTTAAACCGAAGGGAATTACCACGAACTCATAGTGACCATACCTCGTTCTGAAGGCTGTCTTTTGTATGTCACTATCCCTGATTCTCAATTGGTGGTACCCCGATCTCAAGTCAATTTTAGAGAAATATCGGGCTACTCTAAGTTGGTCGAACAACTCGTCAATCATCGGTAAAGGATACTTGTTCTAGATGGTGACCCTAATCAGCTGTCTATAGTCGATGCACAGTCTCGTAGACCCATCCTTCTTCACAAAAAGTACTAGTGCTCCCCACGGTGAAATACTAGGTCTAATAAAACCCATGTTCATCAGTTCATCTAGTTGTCCCTTGAGTTCTTCTAACTCAATCGGTTCCATGTTGTACGTGGCTAATGATATGGGCGAAGTACCCGGCATCAGCTCGATGCAGAACTCTACTTCTCTCAATGGTGGTAGTTCAAGTATCTCCTGAAATACTCTATCAAACTCTTTTACCAGTGGAATCTCTTCCAAGGATTCTCCTTGGTTGCCTTCTAATAATCCCAAAAACTCTTCCTTGTACTCAACCTTTGCCTTCCTTAGAACTTTTACTTGTTCTCCCCAGGAATGTCAAAAGTGACCTCCTTACCATAGCAATCTATCTTAGCGTGATACATAGATAGCCAATCCATGCCAAGTATAATATTGAACTCAGACATAGACAATGCTACTAGATCAGCTTCAAAATTTCGATCCCCAACTCTACCCACACAATCCAAGCAGATATTGTTTAGTGTAACTAATCCTCCTACGGGACTTTTCATGTGTAAAGATTTACTCATGAAAGATGGTCTAAGACCCAAAGTATGCATAAATCTGATTGACATGAAAGAATTCGTAGCACCATAGTCAAACAATACGATATATAATACCCACTCATAACTACCAATCAGATTACCCTTTATATATATAATACGATAGATATAGGTATCCTTGGACCCTTGGTGTAGCTAATCTCTCACCATTAAATCACTTTGATTTATACATATATAGTCCCTTCGAGACACCAGAGAGCTTGTCTCTCATTGGGAACTCATCATGGAGCCCAAGTATCCTCTCGCTACCCTATGGTCCTTTTTAAAGGAACCAAGGTAGTCTACGGTCCAAGTCCTCATAAGAACTGTTCATGCATGCATGGCCATTAGATGTATGACATTAGCAATCAACTACATGCATGCACATTCATAATCCACATCAATAAACATACTTTGTTCACTCAATAATGTGAAATAAATGCTCAATATAGCACAACACAATCATAGGCAAGTCTGGGTATGAATCCTCTATCAAACCCAATACAATTCTCTGTCAAACCCCTCCGTCAGCGGGTCCCATCGACAAACCGACGTACCCCCTGACAGGGTCCAAAACATCTGTCGGTGGGTGCCGTCGGTGCCACCGACGACCCACCGACCAATCCATTGTAATTATTCACTTCCATTGGTGGGTCCGTCGTTGCCACCGAAAATCCACCGATGCTCATCGGCGAGTGTCATCGATGCCACCGACCAATCCACCAACCAAAACTGTCCAAAAGTCAAGGTTCTGTAAGACGGTTCGTCGGCGAACCGACATACCCACCAAAAGGGTCACACTAAGCCTCGTTTTCTCAGCGGATGAGTCGGTGCAACCGACAGTCCATAACTTAGTTTGAACAGTTGGTCAGTTTCGTTGGTGGATCTACTTACCCACAGACAGGGAATGCCTTTCCCCAAATTTCGTCAACCGGTTCGTCGGGGGACCGATGGACTCTCCGAAGGCGTCGATTTTCTGGGTTTTTGCCCAGATTCGACCCATCCCTTATGTTCTCCAAAACCTATCACCTAGGTCATATTTTTGGGAAAAATGGGCCTAAAAGAAGATGAATGACATGAGAAACATTTCAATAGCAATAATCAATCAAACATTCAAGAATTGACACAAGAATCAATGAAAATATCAACCAAGCGTATGAGACAATAAAACTTAACCTAGAACATGTAATCTCATTAACAAACATTCCCGACATGAATATAATACCAGAAATCAATGCGCATCAACAAACAACCATCAACAACACTCAAATAATTCATTTACTCTCAATGAATCAAAGGAATCCCAAGAAGTACATAACAAATGTACACAATACATTTACCTTATGAGCAAACCTTATTCTTGAACGAAAATCTGGCTTGAAGAAGCTTGAGAATCCCTTGCTAGCCTTGTTCCTCTTCTTCTCTTCCTTTGAGCACTCTTGCCTCCTTCTCAACAAGATTCAAAATGAGGCTAGGGTTAGACAACCCTAGTCTAAAACTCTATTCTTAAGAAAACATAAATCCCAGCCACACACTTGCCCTTGGATGGGAGAATGAATCTCAACCATCCAAGCTCATTAAAGAGGTAAGGCTATAGTGTTAGGCAGGAGTACACTACAAGTGTACCCAAGGGCTGGCCACTAAATTGACCAAACACCCACAAGAATCTAAAAATTACAGAAATGCCCCAACGAGGAATGAATGTAAATTTGAGGTATGCTTTACTTCTTAACATATAAATACTTCAGATCTTAACATTGATGTATTTCAGTTCACAACAGTTATATCAAAACAAATCACACATAATGCAGTTCACTCTTCCATTCTCACAGGATTTGGTAACATGCATGATAGTCCACACTCATCTACACATTTACATAATGCAGTATGCTCCATAATAACACATAAGAGAGTCAAGTCTCCCTTTCCACATTCACAATTCAATCATAGAGCTCCAAGAGGAGGGTAAGAGTAATTTGAATTAAAGAAAGAGAGAGAAGGAAAAGTAATTACAATGAGGTTCAGTGGAACCCCAACAACTTCCAAGAGGAAAGAAACTATGGAAAATAGTAAACAGCACCCCTAATCCATATTAGTATCATGAATTCCCCAATTCTGCAACACTTTTCTATTCTGAATGGTAGTGGCTATGGTTCTTCTCATTCTAACCATAGAGCTCCTTATGTTCTCCTGAATACTTTGAAGAACCTTATCCTGATCATTATGTTCTTGTCTGAAGATTCTGAAATTTCTTTCCCTCCATAGATGGTAAATAGTAGCAGCAAAACTGAGAGCCAGAATCTTGCTTGGAAGGTCCTTATCCATGCAATATTTAGTGATCCACTTCACCTCATCAGGCCAAGGATAGATAGGTCTGACCACATCAGACCAGCTCAGCACTTTGATCCAAATCCAAGCAGAAAAATTGCATTCAAAGAATAGATGCTCCACAGATTCACTGAGTCTAGAACAAAGGGGGCAGTAAGCATGAGAGATAATCCCATACCTAATAAGTCTGTCCTGAGTTAGCACTCTCCCTTTCAGCACCAGCCAGACTAGGAAGGAGTGTTTTGGAACAGCTCCTTTGAACCATATCACAGGACCCAACTAATACTAGAGCCATGACTCCTACAAGCATTCCAAGTGTTCTTCATAGAGAACTTCCCATCAGTGGAGGGGATCCAAATCCATTGGTCTTTGTTTTTTCAGTGGATTGGAATGCGCTGGAGATGACCCCACAAGTTTTGCGGCTGGCAATTCTGGTTAACAGTCCATTGACCATTGTGTATCAATTTGGAGACCATGTCATTCAGGCTGAAACCAGCCCTATGAATTGCTCTGGAGGTGACTAATGAAATGAGAGGACTCTGTGGATGCCACATGTCCCACCAGAGCTAGGAATCAGCACCATTAGCAATCTGTATTCTGTACAGATCCCTCACTTGGGGTCTAGCCTGAAGGATTTTCCTCCAAGAGCATGCACAATGGTTTGGAGTCTTCAATGCCTAGAAGCATTTCCCTTTGATCCGTTGTGTATAAACCCAATTAATGTATAGGGAATATCTTTTTGTGAAAATATGCCAAACCAGCTTATAAATTGCCATCTGGTTTCATTTTAGAAAATCAGTTAACCCCAATCCACCTTCCTCTTTTGGGAGGCATAAATCCTTCCATGCCACCTTGGCAATATTCTTTTTTTGTTCATTGCCATCCCACAAAAATTTGTAACAGATTTGGTTCAATGTTCTAAGTATTGTTTTTGGCAACACAAAGTTGGAACACCAATGAACCTGCATGTTGAGCAGAACTGCCTTATTCAGCTCCACCCTCCCAGCATAGCTCAAACATCTGAATTTCCAGCTTTAGGTTCTACTCTGAACTCTATGAACAAGGTCTTTACAGTCCTTAATTCTTACTCTAGTAGAAACAAGTGGAATCCCAAGGTACTTAATTGGCAGTTTTCCAGGTTTCACAGTCCAATTTACCGGAATCTGGTTTTCAATACTAGAGTCAACCGCAGCTAAAAAGATCTGAGACTTTGATAGATTAGGATAAAGACCAGTCCACACCTTGAAATCATCCACTGCCTCTTGGAACAGTGTAGAAGATTCAACACAAGCCCCAGCAAATAAAAACAAGTCATCTGCAAATCATAGGTGGGTAATGCTAGGATTGTTGCATTGAGGGTGAATTGAATGGGGATTGCCTCCATTATCCAATCTCTGAACTGAATGGGGAAATGCCAAGCACCCAGCATGGAATCAATGGCATCCCATCTCACATTATCATATGGCTTGCAAAGATCAATTTTGTAGGCCATTTTGGGTTTACCTTTGGACAAGTGGTAGTTATGAACAAGAACATGAGTCAATTGAACATTGTCAGAAATCAACCTTCCAGGCAAGTTGGCTGATTGTTGCATACCAATGAGATTAGCTAGAAGAGGTTTTAGCCTATTAGACAGGAGCTTAGCAATGCATTTGTAAATGGTGTTAACACAGGCAATAGGTCTATAATCTTCCACTTTTGAAGGGCAAGCACCTTTAGGAATGAGAGAAATAGCAGTGTGATTCACTTGTTTGGGAAGCTTACCTTTGATGAAAAAATATTTAATGGCCAAGCAAATGTCTGGCCCAATCAGCTCCCAAGAGGCTTTGAAGAATTTTGCGGTAAAGCCATCAAACCCAAGAGATTTAGCATCTTTTATGCTGAACATGCAAGTCTTGATTTCCTCATCAGAAAACTCCCTAACCACCCAATCAGCCTGCTCATTACTAATGCTCTTGCTAACATTCAATCTGCAGGGGGCCTTGATCTTGGGGGAGGATCAGACCCAATGTGACTTTGATGAAAGCTTATCATCTTGTCAATGATTTGCTTCTGATCAAAAATATAGTCCCCATTGTCATCACACACTGAAAGCACTCTATTTCTAGACTTGTGCGCAAGCAGTGATTTGTGAAAGAACTTTGAGTTGCAATCTCCCTCTTTTAACCATTGGATCCTAGACTTTTGTTTGAGTTGGGATTCACTTGCTCTCAGGAGAGCACAAAGGAGTTCAAACTTCTTAAATTCTTCAAATTGCACCTCCCTTCTACGCTCATGTAACTCCTTTTTGAGTTAACCAAGCTCCTTTCTAACCTTGATGATTTTAAAATGGATCTCAGAGAACTACTCTTTGCTTCAAGTTTTCAATAAGGATTTGACTTTTCTCAGTTTTGAAACAACTCTGAACATAGGAGTCCCTTGAACTTGTTCAGACCATGATTCAGCCACAATACTAAAGAAATCAGGGTGAGCTGCCCAGTGGTTGAAAAATTTAAAAGCTGGTTTACCTCTAGTGCTAGCCTCAAATACTCTTACTAGACAAGGGGAATGGTCTGAGATCCCAGGGGGAAGAAAATTGGCTTCAGAATCCATAAATTCTTGCAGCCAAGCGTGATTCACCAAGGCCCTTTCCAATTTACATAAAATTTTGTCATTGGACTGACACCTGTCATTCCAAGTGAAGAAGCACCCCTTGGCTCTTAAATCATTAAGTTCATTATCTTCTAAACAATCAATAAACTCCCTTGTGGCCTGAATGTTGATGTCTCTTCCTCCATCTTTCTCAGCTCCAGATTTAACAACATTGAAATCTCCCGTTAACAACGAAGGAGAAGAAGAACTGACAGCTTTCAGGTCACTCCATAATCTCCTTCTCTCCTGAATGCTATTATAGCCAAATACAAATGTAATCATAAAATTGTCCTTGGTATATTTAACAGTGCATACACCATGAACCATTTGGTCTGAGCACCACTGGGGACTGAACTCAACCTCAGTACTATTCCAGAACACCCAAACCCTGCCTCTATTAGATACAGGGTAATTCAGATGAGCTTGCCACTGACAACCAATATTTATTCTAGTGTTTTCAGCTCTGTTTAGTCTAACTTTTGTTTCCAAGAGTGCAAACAAACTGGGAGAGCGGAGTTTGATTAAGTTCTTCACCTCCCTTTGCTTGATGGGGTCATTAAGGCCCCTAGCATTCCAACTAAGAATGTTCAACATAAAAGGGTGGAGAACTTCTCTCTTTCACCCCTATATGGGGGTCAACTTCTTGTACCTGCTGTGCCTGAGAATCAGGTTGGCTACAACCAGTATTCTCTGATTCAACAGGGGCTAATTCAGCATCAGTATCAGTTCCTTCAGCAAGGGAGTTGAATCTATTGAATTGAAGAGGGGATTGTGCTGTATTTTTCTTAGACTTTCCTATCTCATTCATTTGTACATTCATAGAGCTGTCAATGTGTGTTTCCTTTTGAGACTCAGG
>JAUPMG010037599.1:0-14395 GCA_031762675.1 Pachysandra terminalis | reverse complement strand
TATTGTATGTGTATATGTATCATATCAAAAACATGTTAATTTATCATATTTTGACCTTATCTTTGCATAAAAATAGGCATTGTTTTATGTATCAACCGTTTTCCTTGCGTATCCACCGTTTCCGTCATTTTTACACCGTATCCATGCATATCCGTGTCGATACTCTATACATATCCGTTTTCGGGCCGACCGATACGCTACCTCAATACGATATTTTGAACCATGGGTTATAGGCCTATAGCCATGCTTCTGCTGATAACTCTTCTCCATAGACTACCCCTTTCTACTCCAAATTGCCATAACCATTTGCCCAAAAGAGCATATGGAACATCGGATATGCTCCAAAAACGGAGAAGGTATATGGCTTTATCACCACACGTGTTTCTTATGCAAGGAGGAGGAGGAGTCACTAGATCATTTGTTTTTACATTGTACCATGGCTGATGAGATTTGGAGATTCTTCTTGCTCATCATTGGGAGAGTGTGGGTGTTGCCGGAGGGGATTGGCCATATGTTCGCTTAGTGAAGCTATCAGTCTATCAGGTAGGGCCGTAGGGGACGTATCATTTATCAGCTGGTTTTCCAGGCTATTCACTAGCATATATGGAGGGAACGCAATTCGTGGATTTTTCAGGATATCTTATCTTCAACGGCACGAGTGATTGAGGGGATTATGGTTTCTGTGTCTTCTTGGGCGTCAGTTAGGAGTCGGTTCACAGGTTTTTTTTTTCTTGATCATCAACAACAATTTCATTAATCATCAAAGAAGATTACAAAAGCAAAGAATCACAAAATGTGATTCAGAAATAAAACCAAACTACAAAGTAGATTACAAAAGAAACAGAAAAGAAAAGAAAATTGTACAAAAACAATCCAACTGTCATCTCAATCTCTTCCCCCCTAAGCAAACCAGCCCCAAAATCCACTCTCTCCACACCTCTTCTAGCCCAAGTATCTGCCACATCATTAGCTGATCTCAAGACATGACTAAAAGATATGCACAATCCGTTGGAGAGATAACGAGCATATTTAATCAAGTGGGCATACCTCCAAGGGTATCTATCTTCACCTTTCATCCACGAAATAACCAACTGAGAATCACCTTCTTGTAGAGGCTCCAAATTCATCTTTCGAGCTTCAACGAAAGCGGCAATCAAGGCTCTTAATTTAGCAGTGATAGAATCACAATACCAATCGGATCAGAAAAAATATGCACAATATCACCATCCGAATTCCTGAACACCCCTCCAATCCCGGATCTTCCCAAATTACCCAAAGAAGAGCCATCAAAGTTGACCTTAATATAACCCCTAGGCTGCGCCTTCCATATCATGACCTTCGTTGGATTGCTTACCGGAGAAACAATCAACTCGTACCAGCTTCTGACAATACAATCCATAGATGTTACCTTAAATTCATCCATAGATGTTACCTTAAATTCCTGCCTTACAGACATCCAGCTAGCCACCACACCCATAATAGAATCAATAAGCCAAGAGAAGGAACGCTGAATCTCCTCAAAAACACGCCTATTCTGCTCACACAAAAGAACCGAAAAGAAGAGTGCCTCACAGAAAACCTTGCCTCTTGTCCCCAAACCCTGGAAACGTCATTGATCAAACAGTTCTACAATGTGTTCCGGTAAGACCCAATCCAACCTCATCAACTGCAGAAAATACATCCAAATCCCTCTTGCCACTGAGCAATGGAGAAAAAGATGATCCATTGTCTCCCCTTGGTTCCCGCACATGAAACAAATATGTGGAGAGATAGCCATATTGTCTCTCCTCCTTTGGAGCAAATCACAGGTATTTATACGATAAAGCAAAGTAGTCCAAACAAATAATTTCACTCTAAAAGGAACTTTGGCCTTCCAAAATTTGGAAACACTAAAAGGAGGAGGGTTCGAAATCTCCTACCGACCAAGTAAAAAAAGATTTAGTGGAAAAAACACCACTAGACTCCAAAGGCCAAACCTAATAATCCCGACACTCTGCATCAATGAAACAAAATTTAAGGATATCAATAAGACTCGACAACTCCTCCATCTCAGCAATTCTAAGATCTCTTCTAAAAGAAAGATTCCAAACTAACCCTGTGGATGACCAAGAAAGAATGTCAGAAACCACAGCATCCCTATGTTGTACCACCATAAATAATTTATGGAATCTAACTTTAAAGATAGACTCTCCCCACCATAAGTCATGCCAAAACCGGATTAGAGAACCCATACCCAACCCAAAACGAATAATAGAATAAAAAGGAGCTAGAGCAGAGATGGCTTTACAAGGGCTATGCATATAAATTCTAGTAGATTGATTAATATCCCAGGTATTCAAACCTATCCCAATTTACTTACGATGATCTTATACCAAAGAGCCTCCATGTCATTGCCGAAACGCTATAACCACTTACCCAGCAGAGTAGAATTCCGACGTTGAATATTGCCCAGATTAAGGCCACCTGCTTCTTTACTTTTACACACCAAACTCCATCTGACCAGATGATCCTTCTTAATGTCCTCTCCCTCCCACAAAAACTCCTTTTGTGCCTTCTCCAAAACCTTAACCACTCTAATTGGCGCTCGAAAAATAGACAAGTAATAAATGGGAAGACTAGCCAACACCGATTAAATCAAAGTAACTCTGCCCCTAATGATAAATAATTCATTTTCCAAGTGGGCAATCTCTTTTCAACTCTCTCAATAACAAGAGACCAAAAGGAGAAGGATCTGGCACTATCTCCTAATGGAAGACCAAGATATCTAATAGGTAACTGAATAACACAATAGCCCAGATAGGCTGCAAATTGCTGAATCCGATCATGGTCCATATGAAACCCAGAAATGGTCGACTTATCCACATAAACCATCAGACCCGAAACCATCTCAAAACATCTTAGAATGGCTTTGATCCAATATGCCTGCTCTTCAACAGCCTCAAAAAACAGAATAGTATCATCAGCATATTGCAAATGAGAGATAGACACACTATTTGTTCCAACCAAAAAACCACTAATGAGACCCATGTTTTCAGCCAAAGAGAGAAACCTACATAACACATCCTCCACTATAGTAAAAAGAAAAGGAAAGTGGATCGCTTTAAAATCTTCTATGGCATGCAAATTCGGAAAACGCCCCCCAAGTTTTTCATTGGTTTCAGCAATGACATTCAAATCCCTAGCAAGAAGCCACGCCCCATTAGTTGAAGATGTGGGGTTGTGGTTGGTTCGATTCTCATTGATGGCAAAGGATCAGATCTAAGTGAAGATTACGCTCGAATTCTCAGGTAAACGTCGACAGATTGATGAGAAAACAAGCTCCATTGTAGATCAGACTAACAAACACACAATCGCTGAAAGAAAAAGGGTTAAACTAAAGGTGCATCAATGGATACCTTCTGCCTCAAACACTTCTCCAGCAGCGTCAGTGGTCGCTGGTCTGCCATTCTCAGCCTTGTCTAATCCCTCTAGACGACTCAAAATGACCATGAACACTCCCATTAAAAAGAAACAAGAATGAAACCTTCGACAAACAACCACTAATCCACTTCCTCCACTTAATACCAAACCCCTTCCATTCTAACACAGAATCAATGAAACCCCATTCCACCCTATCACACTCCTTCTCCCAATCCAATTTACACATGATACCTGGAATACCATTCCTCTCTCTTTCCTCCACCACCTCATTAGCCACAAGAACACTATCCAAAATTTTCCTCCCAGCAATAAAAGCCGATTGATTCGGAGAGACTACCTCACCAATCACCCCTTTAAGTCTCTCAATCAAAACCTTCGCAATAATCTTATAAAGGCTAGAAATCAGGCTGGTAGGTCTAAAATCCTTAAGCTCACTAGCCCCTGACTTCTTGGCAATCAACGCTAGAAATGTTTCATTGGTAATCTTGTTGATCACCCCATTAATAAAAAAGTCCTTAAATGCCCCCATAAGATCCTCTTTGACCACCTCCCAACAATCCTGAAAGAAAGCCATAGTAAACCCATCTGGCCCTGGTGCCTTGTCTCTCTCCATACCCATAATAGCCATTCTAACCTCCTCAAAATCGAAAGGTCTCTCCAACCACATATCTTGTCCTGATGATAAAGCAACCCTCGGAACGTTTCTAAGACTAAAAACCAGATCTTGCTCTGAAGTATACAACTTGTCATAAAACTCCTTCATAGCTTCCGTAATACCTCCCACATCCTTTATTCTCTCCCCATTCACCAAAAGATTAGTAATAGCATTCATTTTAGCTCTACTATTGGCCATCTTATGAAAAAATCTAATATTTCCATCCCCTTCTTTATGCCAAGTAGCCCTCGATTTTTGTCTTCAACTAATCTCCACCTGTCTGAGAATATTATCCAACTCAAACTTTTTACAACTTTGTTTTTCCCCTACAGAAAGCCCCCTTTGCTGTTCCAATAGATCCAATTCTTCAATAACATCAAACATGACTTTCTTTCGCAAGGAAATATCCCCAAAACACTCTTTATTCCAGCACTTAATCTTGCTTTTCAAAAATTTAAGGGATCTCATAAAGGAAAATTCAGCAAAACTAGTCTCATCCTTATCCCTTTCCTCCTACCAACCTTTCGCCTCATCTATGAATTTGCTATGAGTGAGCCACATGTTCTCAAACAGGAAAGGATACGGACCCTATTGAACCAGCTCGACCGACATTATTACAGGCCAATGATCAGAAACCGGTCTAAATAGAATTTTTTGAGTCAAATGAGGAAAATGATCATCCCAATCAACCGAGCCTAAACATCTATCTAATCTACAACATAGGGCATTCTCCCTAAGGTTAGACCAAGTAAAGCAACCACCAAATAAAGGATAATCCACCAAGGCAAGATCCTGAATAAGAGAAGAGAATCTCCTCGTACTCCTAGACAACCTAGTCTCTTTATTGCACTCCTCCACAGATCGAACCACATTAAAGTCCCCAATCAAACACCAAGGATGCACATTATTAACAGCCAAAATGAGCCAATCATCACCTCGCCACTCTCAACTTTATCAATATCCGACATAATAAGAATCCCCCCTGAAGAACCTACAACCGGCAGAAAATCCCATTTCCTATTCTGTGTTCCCCAAAGATTGCGCATGAACCTCCTTCCTACTGAATGTTTTTTAGTCTCTTGAATCACTATAATCCACGGTTTAAACTTCTTGCACATCTCTTTAACCGCTCTGTTCTTATTATCCCCCCCAAACCTCTGATATTCCAACTGATAATCCTCATCGATCCACCTGAGACAAACTCCCTCCAACACCAAGTTTAGACAACCTCCTTTGATATTTAAGATTCCATTCTAAATTCCGTAACTCTCTCACCATGGGTGAAGTACCTTTGGGAACACCCTTACGGCCCTTCGTAAATCTACCCACCGCTTCAGCCATGCAAACATTGATACCATTCTTATCGGAAGCTTCCAATCTAAATAAATTAGCTATGTCTTCAACACCTACCCAATCATCCGAAACAATATTGTCCCTCCCTTTCCCCACCTCTCCACTCAAACCCAACTCCTCTTCTACACCGTCCAAACCCCGTAAATCATCAAGAGTCTCAATCTGAATCTCATTCTTTATCGGTTCATCCATCTGCATAATATTTAGTCTTGAATTATCGGCAATGACGTTAAACCCTTTGAAACCTGAAACAAAGCTTGTTAAGGATAGAGAAGAATTAATGGAAATGTTGTCAAAGCAAGAACTTAAAGACATACCTCTCTTCGGCCATCCATTAATTGCTACATCAGTGAAAGGATGATGAAATAGCAAAGATTTATCCGGCAGCTGTAAAAAAGGATTCAAGAATTTGAGGACCCAACCTTGGACTGTTGTATCGTTAACCTGTAAATAATTCAAACAAAACTGAGGAGACGCAATAAGACCATCAACCATATTTGATCCCATAAAAAATCCCGAGGATAGATGAACATCCTTTTGACACTCCTCAGCGCCAACCAAAGACCAAATTTTCTCATCCCCGACTCCAACTCCATCTAACGCCTTTTCCACCTCCACTTTATCATACCCTGACTGAATCAGATCGGAAAAAACCTGATTATACATCCTACATCCGTCCTTATTCTCAACATCCGAAGGAGACGAATCCACCTGAACATTCTCACAAATATACGGAGCCATCCCCAACATCTCTGATTGAAGAGAATCTTCAAAAAAATCAGAAGAGGAAGAAGAGGGAGAAACCGGCATCTCCATCACCTCCCTAGACGAATCCGACGGGCCAAAAACATCAGCCTCCTTAATAATATTGCTGTTCTTCTTTGAAAGCTTTTGAAACCTGTTCATCTCCTCCAATTCTCATTAATAGCATCAAAAGAGGACTCAACATCCTTCACCACCGGAGAAAATACCTCTGGAGACGAGGGATTTACACCGATGGACGAAGTCGAAGGCCTCGTGACCCAGCTTGCGTTCTTCAGCTCTCCCTTGTTATTACTCTGTACACAACTTTCCAAGGTAAGGGATAACTTATCCAGCCTGTGCTGGATCGAAAAGAGTGCAGGGTCCAAAGCCTTTACAGAAAAGTCCACCAGGGTTTTAATAAGTTCTTGTCTCGGCCCATCTTCCAAACCCATCAGCCCAGCCTTGTTGACTTCTATATTAACTCCACTGCCAACATGACTCAGCCCAGCTCCCACCCCATCTGATTTAGAAGTATTATTCAACAGATTGGGCTTGTTAGCCACTGTCACCGGCCCATATATATTACCATGATCCATCTTCTTAGCAGGCCCACCAGCATACTCCTTCATACGCCCTGAATCTGAGCCCCCTTTACCATTGTGCTCCCTACTCACCTCAGACCTCTTAAACCGAATCATGAATCTGGATCTGGACCTGGTCTGAACACCAAATCTATCGTCTCTATTACTAGCTGCAGATGGTCTTGATCTAGCAACCCTCTCAGTGAAACGATCCCTAGATTTCCCAAAACGCTTCTGTGGGTCCAACCCTCTAAGGAAATAATTTGAATCACTATTCAAATTAGAAATAGGAATTCCCCTAGAATCTTGCCAATCAAAACTCCTTCCAAATAAAGGCAAATCACCCTTATTTGTAACCGAAATCACCCCCAAATCAGGAGCCACTCTTTTATTGCCACCTAATACCCCTTTTGCCACATCATCGTCTTCAACCTTGGAATCCCATCTCTGAATTTTATCAATCGCTACAACATCCAACAACCTCTCTGATAAAGACAACGCTACTTGAATGGTAAAATGATTATCCCCGAGCACCATGGAGATAGAATGAGGGATAGAAAACGGATTAGCACATTTAACTAGTAATTTAGCGTATTTCATCCAAATTCTTTGAGAAGTAATAACATCAACCCGTTTAAATCCGCCACAACAATCTCCAATTAACTTGAATACTTCATCTGACCAGCAGTGCGGAGGCAAACCAAGAATGTAGATCCACACATCTCCTCTACATTTCCCTACAGGAGTAACAATCTTATTATCGTCCCATTTGTTAGTAATCACATCATGTTTCGACTGAAGAGGAAAAGATCTCAAAGACACCAACATGTTGGCCGAGGCGTCATTGGGAGCGAAGAAAATAGCTAGCTTATCTGAAAAAGGAACGATTTCCAGATCAAAAACGTCATTAAAATATTTCTTAATCTCAGAGGCAAGAAGCTTCACAATTAGGTGAAAGCACCAGTGCTCTTTTCCACTTGTCTTCAACAGCAAGACTGTGTCTATCTATGACAATCTCCGGACAAGACCCTATATGCTGAATGCGAGTTTTTGATCCTTTGGCGGCAGCATCATTCTCCACAATACTACCTCCGATCGGCTTCTTCTTATTCTTAATCTTCAACCCAAAGATTTTCCATCCACTACCCTCTCTTCCCATCGGCACGAATATTTTACTCGATCTATTGCCAGCAATCAATTCCAACCGAATAAACCTCCCTGCAGAATTATTCTTTACTTCGATCACAAGTATTCTGGAATTAAATACTTTCTTCCAACTTCTCATCCCAGAAACCTGAATATTAAGACCAGCAGCTTCAAAGCAACAAGCAGAAACCCAATCAGCCTCTCTATCTTCTAACACCAACGAGCTTGTTTTTCCTTTACTACTTTCTGAGATCCGTGACTTAAAAGAGAGTTTGCCGGATAATCTTTCGACAGAAACATTTTTCCCTCAATCTGGAACGACTCCAAAGTAGAGTGAGACATCTGAACATTACGAACAACTTTTGCAGATATCGAGCCAGACGCAGCGGGAGGTTCTGGTCGAACCACATCAGCGAATGAAACAGACGAAATACTTATGGGTGGAGGGGGAGGAAGAAAAGAGCTTGAAGGTACCAAAGCAGAAGGGTATGCCAAAGAGGAGGACAAGAAGAAGGTTGAGAAGAAAAAAGAGGATTAGGCGGGGGAAAAGCCATTAGACATAACCTTAAGAACTAGCACTAAACCAGATGGCAGTCCAACCAGATGGAGAGGAATAGAATTTCTAGGGTTTCTCGTAGTATGAGGAGATTCTCATCCCTGATACAAGATCTGGCGTTGGTGAAGTATCCTTTAGTTGGTGGTCAATTTACGTGGTCTAATCGTCAAGAGAACGCACTTTGTTGCAGACTAGATAGATGTTTGGTATTGGTGGATTGGGACGATCATTTTTCATCTATTGTGTTGAGACTTCTTCCGAGACTGACTTCGGATCATTGGCCTATTCTTTTGTCTTTGGAGGAGATTTCTAGGGGACCGTCTCCATTTAGGTTCGAAAATATGTGGCTCACTCATGGCAGTTTTATAGAGGAAATGAGATGGTGGTGGATGGAAAGAAATGTGAGAGTAAATGATGAACCTAGATTTATGTTCATGAAATCTTTAAATTTCTTGAAGGAGAATATCAAAGAATGGAATAAAGAGACTTGGGGATATTTCTTATCGTAAGAAAAATTGTGAGGAGATTGAGGGTTTTGATAATCTGGAACAGATTGGTAATCTTTTGGAAGATGATGGAGAAAAGGAAGAATATCAAGTGGGAGGAGTTAGATCTAATCTTGAAACAGGAAGAAATCAGTTGGAGACAAAAATCGAGGATTTCATGGATCAAGGAAGGAGATGGGAAAACGAAATTTTTCATAAAATGGCAAATGTGAGGAGTAAATCTAACATCATCAAGAGTCTGTTAGTTAATGGGTAGTGCATTGAGGATATATGGGGGGGGGGGGATATCGAAGGCTCTAAGAGATTCTTATATTAGACTTTATTCTTTTGAGCAGAATCTTAAGTTTGATTTGAGAAATATTCCGGGTGATACCATGTCCTCTGATAAATCCTTATGGTTGGAGAGAGATTTCGAAGAAGAGGAGGTAAAGAGGGCTGTCATGGGTTTGGGTAGAGATAAGGCTCCGGGTCCAGATGGGTTCAGTATTGTTTTCTTTCAAGATGCTTGGGATATCATTAAGGGGGATTTGATGGAGGTGTTTAGGGAGTTTCATCTGAATGAGATTATCAATAAAATTACGAATGAAACTTTTCTTGTGTTGATTGCTAAAAAGTTCAGGGCTAATGAACTGGATTTTAGACCTATTAGCCTGATTTCAAGTTTATACAAGATTATTGCAAAAGTGTTAACAGAGAGACTTGAAGAAGTCATTGGAATTTTGGACAGTGTTCTTGTGGCTAATGAGGTGGTCGAGGAAAGGATTAGGAGTGGTTTGAAGGGTATTTTGTGTAAATTGGACTGGGAGAAAGCTTATGATAGAGTAGAGTGGGGGTTTGTGGATTCGGTTCTTAAATGGAAGGGTTTTGGGAATAAATGGAGGAAATTAATTGGGGGTTGTATTTCGAAGGTCTCCTCGTTCTTAGTCAATGGGATCGTGCATGAGCATTTCAAGTCGTCCAGAGGTCTTAGATAGGGGGACCCTTTATCCCCTTTCCTCTTTACTTTGGTAGGGGATGTGCTTAGCAGATTTTTTACTCAAGCTGAAGTTATGGGGCTTATCAAGGGATTTTCTGTGGGTATAGATATGGTTCAGGTGTCCCATCTTCAATATGATGATGATACGATTGTTTTTTTTTTTTTTTTGAAGGTTTGGAGGAGCAGGCTTATTGGGTAAAATCAATTTTGAGATGCTTTGAGATGATTTCAGGTCTTAAAATTAATTTGGAGTAATCTACCATTTCAGGTTTTCATGTGGAGCAAGATAGACTCTAGCAATTTGCTGATGTTTTGGTGTGTGGGGTGGTGGAGTTGCCTATTAGGTACCTTGGGTTGCCTATGGGGGATTCTCCTAGGACTTGGTATTTTTGGTCTCCCATTGTTGAAAGTTGGAAAAACGCTTGGCGGCTTGGAAGATAAATTATCTATCTTTAGGTGGTAGAGTCAATCTCATTCAATCCGCTTTGGCCAATTTACCCATTTACTTCCTTTCTTTATATCGGGCTCTGGTGAAAGTCATTAAGGCTATGGAGAAAATTCAGAGAGATTTCCTGTGGGGGGGAATCAAAAGAAAGATGATTTGGCTAAGTGGGAGATGGTGTGTAGGAACAAAGCAATTGGTGGCCAAAATTTGGGACATATTCGAACTCGGAATTCGGCGTTGCTTGGTAAATGGCTTTGGCGATTCTACACTTATTCTAATGCTTTATGGTATAAGATAATTGTCAGCAAATATGGAATTGGGGCTAATTTAGGGGAAATATGCCAAAATTCAAGAACTGTTAGTCATAGCCCTTGGAAGGCTATTTCTGCTCTTGCTTCCTCTTTTTATCCTTCATTGAGATTTGGGGTGGGGAATGGTGTCTAGGTTAGGTTTTGGCATGATTTGTGGTGGGGTGAATCCATTTTTAAAGCTAGGTTTCCTAGATTGTTCCTGGTAGTGCGTAATAAAAATTCAGTGGTTTCTAATGTTCTTTCTTGCGATTCTTCAGGGCTTGTTTGGAATCTTGAGTTTAGAAGAGATCTTAGAGATGTTGAATTGGGGGAATTAGTGTCTCTTTTTGATATTCTGAAATTCTGTTTCATCGATCCCCTTATACCGGATGTTAGAATTTGGTCCTTGGAACCTAATGAGTTTTTTTCTACCTTCTTGGTAGAGAGACTAATATTGTTCCACCTTCTTTTGTTCCTTCGAGGTTGTGGAAACCCAAGGTTCCTCCTAGAGTTAGGATTTTTGTTTGGACGGCTATGGGATTAGCACAAATGATTTATTGCAAAAAAGGAGGGGAAATATGGCTTTATCTCCTAACATTTGTTTCATGTGTAGGAATCGGGGAATTTGTTGATCACTTGGTCTTACACTGTTTCTTTGCAAGACATATTTGGTTGCACTTTCTTCAGATTATGGATATGGCTTGTGTGTTACCAGGAACCATTGTGGATCTTTTGTCTCAATGGAGATTTCGGGGCTTGAGTCAGCGAGGAATGATTTTATTGGGCTCTCTTTTTTGCGATCCTGTGGGCTATATGGGGGGAGAGGATTAGGCGTATCTTTGAGGATGTACAACAATCTTTGTCTAAGATTATTGATGGTTTTTTTCGGATGGTGGCTTCATGGGTAATGGTGCGATTGGAGTTTAGTGATTTTCAGATGAACTCAATTATTAGGGATTGGAACACTATTTTATTTACCTTTTTTTTGTTTTGATAATTAACGATATCATGATATAAATGGAGAAAAAACGATGTACAAGTAAGAGAAACACAGGCTGCCCAAGATAGGCAGCAGAAAAAGGAAAAAGAAAAAACAAAAGCTTGTCACAACCCCTCAAAGGACACCCTAGCCCCCAAACATCTCCTCGGTCGGAGGCCCCGAGAACAACCCATCCCTCTCAATACCCCTCCTAGCTAAAGCATCTGCCAACTCGTTCACCCTCCTCGGGATATGAGAGAATGATATGCTCAACCCATCACACAACAAACGAGCAAGCCGGATCAAGTGCATATACCTCTAGGGGCACTTCCCAGAGCTCACCATCCATGAGACCATAGATTTGGAATCCCCCTCCACCTCTAGGGATTCAAAATCATGAGCCCTCGCCTCTCTCAGACTGGTAATAAGAGCTTGAAGCCCAACACACATTGAGTCCCCCTCGCCAATCGGGCCAGAGAAAGCCTGGAGAATTTGGCCGGAAGGATTACAGAAGAGACCACCGACTTCGGAAGAGCCAGGGTTACCAATAGACGAGCCATCAAAGTTAAGCTTAAGGCAACCAATGCCGGGGGGGTTCCACACAGCCATGATTTGTGCCTTTCAGGGAGAGGACTGACGAACCATGAACCAATTTCTCATAATAACAGAAATGGATAGTCCTCTAAACTCTGGTAGCACCACCATCCACGAGGCGATCGAGAAAATGATATAATCAATAGTGCTCTGACAAGAAGAAGACATGTCCTAAAAAATCCCCCTATTCCTCTCCAACCACACCAACCACACAACTGCCAAAAAGAGGGACTGAAACAACATCTTTCCTCTAGGCCCTAGCCCGAAGAACCTCCACTGCTCAAAAAGCTCAACAACACCACTCGGCATCACCCAACCATCAATAATCTGGGAAAGAAAAAAGAGCCAGATGTGACGTACCATAGTATAGTGAACGAACAAATGATCCACAGTCTCACTCGCAGACTTGCACATAACACAGATATTAGGGGACAACTTACAAGAATTCCATTTTCTTTGGATGACCTCCAGTGTTGATTTTACCCAGGAGAGTGGTTCAAGCGAAGGTTCTAACCCTAGGAGGGGCATGAACCTTCCACACATGACCCACAGAAGAAGGAACCATAGGAGAATCGGCCAGTTGAAGCGACAGAAACAAAGAGCGTGAAGAGATTATACCACTAGGCTCAAGAGACCAGACAGGGAAATCCGGAGACACAGGATCAATAAAAACCAATTTGAGCTCGGCAAACAAATGACTCAACTCTCCAATCTCTGCCTGTCTAGGATCTCTCCTAAAATCAAGATACCACTCCAACCCAGACTCAGACCACGGCAGAACCTCAGAGACGAGAGTCTTTGTTCCGAATGAGGTTGAAGAGACGAGGGAAACTAGAAGATAGAGTGGACTTCCCCTACCACAAGTCTTTCTAGAATTTGATACACAGGCCGTTGCCCCACCCTTTCCTCAAAAAACAATTGAAAGAGGGACCAAGGGAAACAATAGACTTCCAAGGACTCACACTATACATCCGTGCCCGAGGATCAATCATCCACCCGAATTGTCAACTGCCATATTTACTCCGGATCACTTTGTACCATAACGACGTAGTTTCGGTGGGCTGTATTCATCATAATGTGGTTTGGCAAGCTCTGGATAGTGGGCTCGTCAAACTTAATTTTGATGGGTCTTCTATGGGTAATCTAGATTCCTCTGGCATTGAAGGAGTTTTTAGGGGATTAGATGGAGTGATTTTTCATTCTTATTCAGGCCCAATTGGAATTGCGGATTCGACGACAGTTGAGCTCAGTGCTTTGATTGTGGGTTTGAATGAGGCGAGGAAGTTGAATTTGGAGGGTATTCAGGTAGAAGAGGATTCATATTCGGTTATCTCCTGGATGTCTCCAAATGCTATTTATCGTTGGCGTTTTGCGCATCTTGTAAGATTGGCGAAATTTTTGAGCCATGGTTTACGGATATCTTTTCTTCATGTTCTCAGAGCTGCTAATACTGAGGCAGATGAGAGGGACAGAACAGGGGTTACGAGATTTTTGTATCAGAATTCCTAGTGAGGATTTTCGAGATGTTTGAGCTAGAGTAGGATATAGTTTTTGGTTTTGGTTTTGCTTTCGTTTTTTTTAGAACACAGATTGTGATTTTTTCTTTTGTATAGCTCATGTACATATTTTCACTTTGATGATTAATGAAATGTTTTTCGAGATGTTTGAGCTAGAGTAGGATATAGTTTTTGGTTTTGGTTTTGCTTTCGTTGTTTTTTTAGATCATAGATCGTGATTTTTTCTTTTGTATAGCTCATGTACATATTTTCACTTTGATGATTAATGAAATGTTGTTAAATATCAAAAAAAAAAAAAAATATCTCATGAATTGAACCTCTAATAAAAGTGGATAGGCTTGAAGATATGTTGGATTTTTCAATTTCTATCCTGCAATATGAATCCAGTTAATCACTTAAATAACAACATTATTGTAGCCATTACATTTGTCTTTTTGGCCTCTTATGCTTTATTTTTTCATTACAAACTTCTTATACTTTCCTTTTTGGCATCATCAGGGATCTATCTTAGAGGATTTCTCCTGTATTGTATGTTACTGTTAAATATAAATTTTCATTGTTCCAATTTCTCTTTAGATTGTGGTGGCATTGTTAAATGCTCGTGTCTCTGCAACATCTTTCCAACGTTGGTCC
>JAUPMG010037588.1:0-14395 GCA_031762675.1 Pachysandra terminalis | reverse complement strand
GCAGAAAGGATGATTAGAGTAGCTTTATTATGCACTAATACATCTCCTTCACTTCGGCCTATCATGTCTGAAGCAGTCAGTATGCTCAAAGGAAAAACCGTCATTCATGATGTGATTCCAAATTCAAGTATGTCTGGTGAAGATATGAGGTTTAAATCCATAAGGGACTATTATCACCATTCACATATCCTAATCTCTAGTGGGACCCCAGGCAGTACGATGGGCCCTTCTTCTATGCCTACCCATGATCTTCATCAGGTCAACTCTAAATCTCAGGATTTTCAGCAATGATTGTGTTCAGTGGGGAATGTAGTCTCTGTAAGTTGCAAGTTCGTATTAAAAATTTTTGTGACTACATAACAAACAAAAATGATAGGTTGAGCATTTTTTATTTTTTTTATTTTTAATTGAAAAGAAATAAAAGAAGAAATGAGTCATGTATTAATGTCTAGAGTGAAAAGTATTCAAACAGATAAAGAAGTTTATGTATTCAATGGAAATTTTGTTGGACACCCAAAAGTTACAGAGAAACTCTTGTAATAGTTTGTGTTTATCTCATGATCATAATTATTCAATCATGCTAGGTTTTTTCCCATACGATTCATACAAAAGGTCTGACCAAGGCATTGCCATTCTTTTGATTTTTCACTACTTTGTTGATGCTTATGTCGGAAATGTACAATACTAAGGCTGAGTTTGGCCCGCCTTCTATAACTACTTATTGCAGCTTATAGTTTAGATATGCACTTTTTAAAATTAAATATGCGTTTGGTAGTGTTTATGGGCAAGTGCTTACCCATAAGCATAAGAGGAAGGCTACCCATAAGGAGAAGGTGCTGAGAGCAACTTCGCCCAAGCTCTTATGCATTAAGTTATTTCACAACTTTAGTAATATTTTTAAAATATCTATTTTACCCCTAAACTTTCATAACCACTTAAATAAATGTTATTTCTAAACTTTAATAATATTGTTACAATACTTATTTTACCCCTAAACTTTGTATTTACCAAATGCTATTTTCTTCAAATAAGCAGTTTATTGTTGCTGTGGATAATTGCTCCTATTGAGCAACTAATCCAATGAGTAAAATGTTGGAAAGTGAAATTTATTTGTCTTGGAACAGCAATATGTATGACTGAATTTTAATTTTGATGTTTGGTTAATAGGAATGAATGACCTTATCAAAAACAATAGGAATGAATGAGAAGTTTTTTATTTGTCCATTTTACCCATCATTGTATAAGTGCAAGAAGAAGGTAGCTTTAGTGGTGAAGGGTAGGATGGGGAACATGCTCTTCTCATTTTTTCATTTTCTTTTCTCACAAATTCCTTTTGTTTTAATCGGAAAACAAAAAAGAACCCTATTTCTACATTCTAAAGGAGTTTTGACTGAAAAATTTTAAGTGAGACCCACTATCCGGATATCCAAACATCCATGTCATACGGGAAAAGCCATCTTTCTTTATTTTCCCACAAAATCTGGCTATCCAACGGAGTCCAAGGGATTCAATCAAGTATTTGGGCTTTGATTTCAGTGCTGTAGCAATAGTCAGGTTCACTCTTCGATTCCTATGGGTCTGAACTTTGCTCCCTAGTCGTCTCAATCTGTTAGCAACCACACATAGCAAGGGTGCAACTTGGACAGGTTGCTTAACCCAACCAACAAAGGGAGGATTTGGGTTGGATTTGTTTAACGTAAGGTTGGGCTTGGGTTGAAAAATCAGGAACCTAACACTACATTGGGTTGGGCCAAGGTTTTTATCTGGGTAATGCGGCCTAACCTAAGCCCAAAATGTATATACAACAAACACACACGTGCACACACACTATATAGACGAATAATCAAAGTGACAAGTAGGTTTCCCCCTAGACGAGGAACTTTGTTCAACTGACTTGTCATCTTCTTGGCCATTCATATCATTTGGTATCAGAGCAACCATCTTGCTCTGTAATGGCTGATCATGGCGGATGAAACTAGGTCACAAGACACTAAGCGAATGTTTGACACCATCAAACATTTGAAAGAAAGTTCAAATAAACAAGCTGCAGCTCCGAAGGAGTTGTCACAACTGGTGGCAGCAATGAACCTCAAATACGACCAACTCTCAAACCGTTGTAATGAGGGAGATCGTAGTGATGCTTCAAGCTATGCTGGCCCGAGAAATTACTCAAATAGAGACTTTGTCCACACAAAGAATGCTAAGATTAATTTTTCTCACTTCAATGGCGATAACCTCTAGGGATGGAGTTATCGATGCAACCGGTTTTTCAATTTTAATAACACGGGAGAAGAATAGATGGTTCACCTTGCCTCCATTCATTTGGAAGGAAAGGAGTTGGAGTGGTTTCAAAGCTATGAAATCTCCAAAACTCATATTGACTGGAAAACTTCACCAAAATATATTTGTACAGTTTGGACCAGGACAATATGATGACTAAGTGGGTCAACTCACCAAGCTAAGACAGCTAAGTTCTATGCAAATTTATCAGGAGCACTTTGAAGCATTGATGGGTTGAGCCACTGGCTTATCTGAAGACTTCTTTCTGAGTTTCTTCACAAGTGGTCTGCAAGCAGAAATACGAAATGGGGTTATGATGTTCCAACCCACCACCTTTAACCCCAGCAATTGGGCCAGCCCGCTTACAAGAAGAAACAATGGAATTCATAATCCGAAAAGTAAGAACACCATTCAAGCAAAACACTCTTATTACCAATAACAAACTACCCACAAACACTGTCATACCACTCATCAAAAGAATATCTCAAGCCCAAATGAATGAACAACGGGCCAAAGGACTATGCTATTAGTGTGATGAACGGTACATGATAAGACATCGTTGCCAAAAAAAGACAACTACTCTTACTTGAGGGAGATGAGGAAGAGGACATAACTAAGATGGTAAAAGAAGGAGAACCAGAAGAAGAACATACACCGAACGAAGAACCGATTATCTCGATTCATGCACTGGCAGGTTCAAACGCTTATCACACCATGAGAGTGCGTGGGTACATCAAGCGTAAATTGGCCACCATTCTTATCGACTCCGAAAGTATACAACTTCCTTGATTCGGTAGTGGCAAAAAGAACACGGTGTACTATCCATCAAACCAGCCCCTTTCCAGTAGTAGTAGCCGATGGCACCAAAATAACTAGCACGCCGGTTTGTTGACAACTCCAATGTATAGACACCCCAATTTGCATGAGCAGCTTTCTCTTGATATTTGCATCTCCTGGAAGCTTGAGCTTAACTTTTCCTATTTCTCAATCATCTCCAAACAACCCCTAATCATATTGCCAATTTTTTCTGAAAATCCCAAAAATCATGTGAAATGACCAAAATATCCCTGGTTGACCCTACATGATTCATCTCAGTCATAAATCCATTTTCAACCTCAAATTTGAATTCCTGAGCCAAAATGCTCTCCAGTGAGTATAATCTTGAGCTAATTCGAAGTTCGTCGGAAAAATGACAGTTTTGCTTCTAATCTGGTCGTTTGGGCCAAACAGCTAAATCCGAGGGTCGAAATATTTTTCCAACATCAAATTTTGATTCAACACTGAAATACCTTCAAAACAACAATGATTTTGTAAAATTCCGAGTTCGGGAGTTGAATGGTCATTTTTGGTATTTTTATAATTATCAAAAAATGACAGAAAAATATAATGGGATACAAAATAATAAAAAAACATTTTAGGAAGGAAATTGAAATAAAATAATTGAGAGAATTTTTGAAGAGGATTTACCATGTGTCTAATTCCAAGAAATAAAAAAGAAATAATTTTAGATGTTGCCATGTGGTAAATCCTTAAAAAAGAAATAGAAAGCTTTTAAATTCAAAAGGGATTTCTATTCTCAAACAAACCATAAAGGGGAGTTTTTACATTTTAAAATCCAATTCGAACAAAAGAGAGGTTTCTAAATTAAATTCAAAATGAGTTTCTAAATTCAAAGGAGTTTCTAAAATTCAATTGAAACAAAAACGAGAAGAAGAAAAGTTTCTAAATTCAAATCTACACCCTTATATAAACGTAACACTTCTGTTTCTAGAAGTGTTTCTAATTTTCTCGTTTTTTTTCAATTTTACCCCTCCCTGCTTTTAAATTTCTTATGTATTAGATATTAGGGTTAATATTACTTATACCCCTAACATTCTAGATAAATGCAAAAATATCCTTATATTGTTTGATATTACAATTATGTATTAGATATTAGGATTCATACCACTTACACCCCTAACATTCTACATAAATGCAAAAACGCCCTCTATGATGTTTGATATTATACTTACATCCTCTATCAGTAACATTGATAAACAACGTTAGTAGAGCATGTTAATTTTTACTATTTTGACTCTGTCTTATAAGTTATATTTAAAAGATTAAAAACTCAATTATTTTTAGGACAAAATTACCCTTCACTAATTATATTTACCATAGCAAAAATCCATAGGATTTACAGTTATATACCAACACATCATTCATTCTAGGGCATTTTAATAACATGTATGTATAACTGATGGGACCTACATCCACAAAAAAAAATATTTTCTGATTTAAGTGGTATCGAGGTACATACCAAATACCTCGTCTGGATATAAAATTATGTTTCAATGATGTAAGGTCTAAATGACTATCTGTCGTCAAAACAGTGCACATGCAGATGAGGCAGGTGGGACTCACTATGAGTAGCCTACCTGTGAGATCTTTTTGGGTGTGAGAGGAATGTCCTTGTTTTTTTTTTTGGGAACTGGGGTGTCTGGGCCAGCTTGCGCGCACCACGACTAATCCCCGGGGCTCTGAAGTTAACGACCGGGTAAGCCTCCAGTGGCCCCAAGTGAAACGGCCCCTAGAATCGAACCCCAGACCCGATGATTCATGAGGCACCAGCTGCAATTTTTTTCGGATGTCTCTTCTCTACATGTTGTTAGTGAGACAATTAGATTTCAACCGATGATTTATGCCTTACCATGGCGTTACTCTACCATTGAGTTAAAAGTGGTCATTTTCTTCAATTCATATATTAGCCCATTATATATATATAAAATAAAAGTAAAAATGAAAGTTTGATGCTTCATTTATTTTGCTTACATCAACACTATGATTAAGTCATCTCGTATTTATATCTAGAACAGAAAAAATAAAATAAAATAAAAGCTTAACATTTGTTTCCTTTTATCGACATTGAAAATATTATGAAGTCCTGTTCTGTTTGAAACATTTTATACGTATTCAATATTTTATTGATTCGGAGATTAACCACATTATCAGGTTACAACCGATCAAGTTGATTGGATGATCATATTTCCTTCAGATGACGTGCTTGCGACAAATAATAACATACATAACCAGATCTTGGAGACGATCTTTGCCAATTCTTAAGTATTTTAATCTAAAAACTGGCGCGAAGCACGTGCTCATGACTAGTAAAAGAAAAAAGGAAAAAGAATATTTTTTTTCCTTATAAAAGGAGAGCCATGCTCTCCCTCTCACGGAATTCCTCTCAGGAAATCGCCTCCTATGAAATCCGTCTCACCAAAACCCTTCTTCTCTGATGAAGCACCGGACCATCTTCTGCAACCCAACGCACCTTTTCCGGCCACTTCGTGCACGCACCGGCGATGAAGGCTCACGAAGCCTCTGTTCATTCTCTTTTCCGGGCACCGCTACACCTGCTGCTCTTGCAACTGCCTGCAAACCCCTGCTTCTGTGCACTCCGGCAAGCTTCCATCTTCTCCGACGACGTCTGCAACCCCATCTCCCTTCTCCCACGCGTGCTGCACTACCTGCAGCCCCCTGCCGCACCACTCCTGCGGTACCGTCCCTCTCCTCCACTCGCCGTACTCCCTGGCCTGCTGTTACGGCTGTTGCGGTAATTTCTGCCTTAGCAGCAGCTACCCACTCCTTCTTTCTTTCCCTTCTTCCCCTTCCCCTGTTCTTCCTCTTCTTCTTTGCACAAAAACCATACAACCAAATATAACAAAAGAACCCCCACTAGACCAGAAAATAACCAAAAAAGCCAAAACCAGAAAACCTGAACCCCAAGGCCCTGTTTCACTTGGGGGTTTTACCTTTTTTTATTTTTTCTTCTTTCTTCATCTAACCAGAAGCCAAGTACCATCGTAGTCGCCTCTCAAGCCGAGCTAAGGAGCTCAAAGCAAAGACAACACACATCTCCAACTGTTACAGGTATATTTTTTTTATTTTCATTTTTTATCATCATGAAAATTGTGGTAATTGAGAGCATGTTATGAATCTGATTAATATGTGATTTTAGTAGTTTGTAATTGAATGGATTTTCAATGGATGCTTTTGTGTATTTTATTTATTTTTGCATTTAATAATCTAATTTTGTTATATTTTTATTTTGTATATATAATTAGCTTAAACGAATTAGTTTAGTTTAATTTTATTGGTCTTAGTCTTTAGGAATTTAGATTTTATTATTGACTTTAGGATATTTTTTTATATTATAATTAGGAATGTTTTGATTTTTATTAATTTTGATTATTTTTAGATGTTAATAAATTGAACCTGGTAACCGGTTGAACCAGAGGAGAGTGGGTGCCTAACACCTTCTCACTCTTTTAACTAAAACTCTTGACCCAACTTTGGTTAGACCATTGTTTATTTGATTTTCGGTTTATTTTCGGGATTAATTGACACATCATAGGTGATTATTCACACCTGTAATCCAATGAATGGTGGCGACTCCATATTTACCCGATCGATCTATGGTCCACCCGACCGTAGGGTGATCACACAATGGACCATGCAAGGTACGACCTTTCAAACAGTCATGCGTTTACTTCCATTATGAGGTTTTGATTGATGCTCGGAGTTCAGTGGTTGGAAAACCTTGGGCCCATTGTGTGGGACTTCTGAAATTATCGCATGTAGTTCTGATCAATTGCTGAGCACAACCTGGCCCATGTCCAAAACAGTATGTTGTACGTACCAAGTCCAAAACATTATGTTGTATGTACCCAGTCCACACAACAACAATGAAGGGAGGCTTGAACCTAAACTAGAAGCCTTACTAAACAGTTATGATGCAGTGTTCTTAGAACCACATGGGTTGCCCCCATGTAAACCCCAAGACCACCGAATACCATTAAAACCATATAGCTCACCCACCAATGTTCGGCCATACTGTTACCCCTACATACAAAAAAATGAAATAGAAAAAATTGTATAGGATTTGTTAGCCATAGGAAGCATCCAACCTAGTGTGAGCCCAATCTCATCATCTATTCTGTTGGTGAAGAAGAAAGAAAATACATGGCGAATGTATGTTGATTACCGAGCCTTAAACTCGAAGACAATTGAGGACAAATTCCCCATACCTGTCATCGATGGGCTCCTGGATGAAATAGATGGTGCACAATTCTCCTCTAAGTTGGATCTTAGAGCTGGCTATCATTAGATAAGGGTGCACCCTGTGATGTGCATAAGACCACATTCAAAACCCATGAAGGCCATTATGAGTTTTTGGTCATGTCATTTGGGGTAACCAAGGCTCCCTCTACCTTCCAAAGCCTTATGAACGATGTATTCAAATCCCATCTTTGCAAATTTGTGCTTGTGTTTTTTGACGATATTTTGGTGTACAGACGCAGTTGGAAGGATCATCTTCATCATTTGGAGATCATCATGGGCATATTACACACAAATCAAATAAGGGTGAAGCTCTCTAAATGTCAATTTGGACGTCAAGAGCTAGAATACCTCGGTCATATTATATCACGCCAAGGAGTGTCTATAGAGATCGCTAAGATTTCAAGTATGGTGAAGTGGACCAAGCCCACTTCAATTAAGGCCTTACAAGGATTCTTGGCCCTCACGGGCTACTATCATCGATTTTTCTAGGACTACGGGAAGTCCAATCCAACAAGCCACCTAGACTATACTTGGGAACATTGTCAACTGTGATTCAAAAACAGACTATGGCTGTGACATAACTGTCACGCCCCAAAACCTATGGCACAAATCCCTATGCGGGTGGCACGGATCTCGAGATAAGACCTTTTGGTTTCAACCATGGAACGCGGATCACCGTATCATTCACAAAATAATAAAAGCAATAAAGATTACTTTCATTAAAACCTTAGAGTATGGAAGCTAAATAAAACCCATATACATAAACGTTGACTTCTGAAGAGTAACATGCCTCAAATATAAACTAAAAATATGAAAAGAACATAATCCCATTAAAACTCAAATCAACCGTAGTTCACGTAACATAAAAGTGTCAAAACTGAAATAAAGTAACGATTACGTTTATCCTTTTCCATCTTCATCACATATCACACGTCATCCTGCAACATGAAAAGTCATGTGAGCTTAGAATGCCCAGTAAGAAACATTTCTGTCACCAATCCTCATAGAATATTGTTAGTAAAACTCGAGCACAACAAGTAGGATAATAAGCTAACGAGGGAAATACACCAATATTAGATTCATGGACGATATGCATTATGTTATGCAGATGCATTCATTCAAATAATCTACATGGTATGCTTAATGAATAGAAATACAAATGAGTTATGCAATGATATGGCTAAGCTAATATTTCATGTTAAGTGGCCCTCACCCTACTTCACTATCATGATTTAATTCGGGACATAGGTCACCAGGAATAGTTGGATACCCCTCTCCTCGTTCGGGGTGCGCTAACCCATGGTGCGAAGGACACCACTTGCTGATTTAATGGGTGTCGTAACCCAAGGTCTAGCCAACTTTATAGGATCTCGTAAGGAACCTATACTTATTTAAATGGAAAATCAACTCATAGTTATAGTCAACCTCAAAGGAACCTCGCAAGGAATCCTTATTTAAATGAGGATTTCAACCCATAGGTATAGTCAATCTTAAAGGAACCTCGCAAGGAATCCTTATAGTTTCACTGTCACACCCCAAATCCGAGATATAGGATCTCGAGGTTTTCCAAAGGAATAACCTTCGGATCCAACGTGTGGATGCGGATAGCCATTCATAACACATAACCACTCCCATGGTTAATCAGAGTTTAAATAATAAACTAGCGGAAGTCTTAAATAAATAAGCCTCAACTCAACCCATGTCTAAGTTATTACAACTCATTTGTCCATGTAGGATCAAAACCAACGTCATCAAATCATAAACATAGTAAAAGAACAGATGGTCGTCCATGATTCTAAGTAAATGTCATCTCTAGGGAAATGGTCCATCTTCCAATCCATGCACTACTCGAACTGGTCACCTGTTTCAACATAAGGATGAGCCACAAATCAATAGGGAAATCCAGAGAAATTACAATAACTATCTTCATAGAATCATAATAACACGGATTAATTCATACAATTTCACTCAACAGATAATACGTCACTCACAGGGTATTAGCATGCTAAATATTATATTAGACATACCATTTAACATATATCTCTCATAACACATTGTAATTCCAACTCATTTCACAATAATCACTAATATAATCCCATTGTATTTGATCATAAAACACACAGCCATGTCACATCGTGACTAGTTATCCACATGGTCCCACCATGATAATCATAATGCCCACATGATCCCATCATGCATTCACACCTAATCCACATATTACATAATAATAATAACAATTTATCCACATGGTCCCACCATGATAAATCATAATGTCCCCATGATCCCCTCATGTAAAAACAATTAATCCACATAGTCCCACTATGCATTAAAACATAATTTACATGATCCCATCATGCACAAACAATTAAACCACACAGTCCCACTATGCCTAAGAAGTAAACCACACGATCCCACCATGCCTCAACATATAATCTACATGATCTCATCATGCCTTGACAATTGATTCACATGGTCCCACCATACCTCAATATATAATCTACATGATCCCATCATGCCTTGACAATTAATCCACATGGTCCTACCATGCCACAACACACAATCCACAATACAAATACAAACACAACATAACCAATCAATAAATGAATGTACACACAAACATTCACTTCAAGTCAATTATGCAGATGATTAATGTAGTGTGATATGATGCAAGTATGCACAATGAACGCAGATGATTATGCAATGAAAGGGTAATTAAACTTGGTCTAATCACATGCTCATTCTATCATTCCATTCTTTAAGGGACTTGCACCCTCGGTAGAATGCCACCATTCCATACTTTAAGGGACTTGCACCTCACGGTAGAATACCACATTTCCATTTATTCTATTCATTAAAGGACTTGCACCTACGGTAGAATACCACCATTCTATTTATTCAATTCTTTAAGGGACATGCATCATACGGTAGAATACCACCATTCAATTTATTCAGTCTATGGTGAGCTCACATAGAGTCACACCCCATCATACTGTTAACGAGTGGATGCTCCCAGCACCACTCACAACCATTCATACCCAAACACATAGTCAATCCCATTGACTTCAAGTGGATACTCCCAGCACCACTCATACATCATACACAGGTCAGACATCATCATAGTCAATCATATTGACAACCAGTGGATACTCCTAGTACCACTCACACATCATACACAGGTCAAACAACATCATAGTCAATAATATTGACAACCAGTGAATACTCCCAGTACCACTCACACATCATATATAGATCATGTAAGAATTCCTTAGAGTCACAACATATACTACCAAATCATACAAAAAATCAAGAGAGTTACACACTTCCTATCATACGACCATAATCATTCATTTTGCAGACAAACAAACATCACACACATATCCAAAATCTCACATGGGAGCTTCACATGAAATTTGGGTTAATTTGGAGTTTGGTATACCTGCCAAGCTTCCTACCGAAGGCCATTCTGCAGTTTTGACACCTCGTAAGTGTTTAATTCGTAACAATTTTTATGCTCATCAGATTGACCTCAAACTTGGACCATTGTGTTCCTAACTGACAAGGGAAGACAAGAAAAATATAAAATAAATAATCCAAAGTTGGTAGGAATCTCGGTACATGTCCTGCCGAGGCTCGGCAGATTGTCCAAAATGATATCGTTTTCTGGGAATTTTCAGTAGATGTCTCGGCAGATGCCGAGTTACCTGTCGAGGCTAGTTTCACCTTCGACATTAGTTCAGTGTTTTGGCCATAATTAATTCTATACGTGTCGGAATCGCTTCAAACTTGTTGTGTTGTGTTTCTAACTCATAGGAAAATCACAGAAAAATAATAATTAAATTATCTAAGTTTGGAGGAAGGCTCAGTGGGACCTAGAAGCCTATTGTTTGTTACCCCTAAATTTTCAAAATTTCTAGGGCTTTGTGCTCATCTTCACTTAACCTTAAATTTCACACTTCTTCTCACACCAAACAACAAATACACTAGCAAACATCAATTTCTAATATCACAAACAAAACCTAATAATTAAAATAGGATTATACATGCGAGATTCAACATCATTCAATCATGCATATCATCATAAGAATGTTATCTATAGCATCATTATAACCCTGTGAATATAACTACTGTAAAATCAATGGAGAATTCCTACCTCTTTCTTCTCAAACCTTTCTCTGCAGATTTCCATCACTAAACGATCGCAAGCCTTCTTTTAGCCTTCTTCCTCCATAGCCTTTCTTCCTTATTTCCTCCTCTCTTCTTCTCTCTTTTCCTTGTCTCTTCTTTTTCTCTACAACAAAACTCCTTTTTCTCAAATCTGGTATTCTTCAAAGGAATAGGTTATGGAAACCTTCCCATGCTTACATGTGTCCTTTTTAGAAGGTGGAGAGAATTAGTTCTTCCCATATCTATCCATAATTTCCTAATTCAAATTCAGTCTAAACTACCCCTAATGAATTGGTTCATAGACACCTCCATCCCCCTTTTCTTATACGCCTATTTCAAACCCTAGCCGCCATAAGGTTTTAAAATTACTTAAGTAATCCCATTGTTTCTAATATTACACAATGGACCTTATATTTTGTTGTAATTACAAATTCTACTAATTTCAATTATTTAGATACACAACCCTATATAATCTTTCACAAAGGATTTTCATTGTTACTTATAATTAAATTATATTAATTATAATTTAAAGACACATGTCACTACATTCACCTCCCAGGCTCACTTAACATTAACATCAACCTAGCATGCATGTAACCATTACTTTAGAATTCCAATGATGACCCCATTTAGAAACTATCCATGTGCCCATACATGCAGATAATCTGCCGGAAACCATCATAAGTATCCTAACCACAAGTATGTAGAATTTCCAGCCAAGATTACCGACTAATGGGGTAACACTAGCGCACGAAACACACTAAACCAATTCCAAACCTGGGACAACTTCACTAAGGCTCTATGGTACCAATTACCAAACTAATGGGGCCAAAACCCCAACTTACATTTCTGTCGGCAGGGTGGTCGGCATGGCTGGGGTGTATTGTGGAAACCCAAGTGGGTCCCCCATAGGTGGTTCCAAGCCCACTGATTTTCTCTTGATCTCAATAGACCAAATCTACACTTAGTTTGGTTCATAGGTGATTTGGTAGATAGAGTGTACCCCCTTCAAAAACTAAACATCAACCTGTATTTTCCAAAACTGGTCCCTATCGGCAGCCTGGTCGGTGTATCGGCGCCTGCCGACGAGACACTACCTGTGTTTTCTAAACCCTGTCAGCAGCCCGGTCGGTGTATCGATGCCTGTCGACAGACACGGGATAGACTCCCCAAACTTTTCCAAAAATCGTGAAATTGAAGCTTATGATCCGAAATCACGTAGAAACAAGTATAAACAATTTAAAACATTTTCAAATCAATCAGAACACATTAGATCATCGTTCAACATAAATTAAACGAATAAATCATGCTTTTTAACATCCCATACACAAAATTTAAATCCAAACCACAAATAGGAAAAACGACACAATATTCTATACTGATCATACAAAAAATGAGACTTACAACATGCTGATCAAGTCCTTGATTAACCCCAGTTTCCTCCTTCTTTTCTCCCTTTTTTCCTCTTCCTCTTCCTCTTCTCCATTGAACAATGACAGCTAGGGTTTCTTCTCTAACCTATTCTTCTTCTTATTCCCTCCCAAAGGAACCCTCCAATACCGACCTAATGGGAAGGACGGTGAGGGAGAGGATTAAGGAACTTTTCTTCCTTCTCTCACTTTTCCAACCCACGACACCCACGTTCCATTCATGCGTTTGATTTGAATTCCCATTTTATAAATTATAGTTTGTTCCCCCTTAAAAGCATTCTAATTACATTTTAAACCCCAATACATATATTTTTTGTTTAGAAATCCACCCAATGTTCTAATTAGCATGTGAGTCAACATCATTAATTTTAGGAAAAATACGAGATAATTTCTATAGGACCTTTTGATTATTTTTATTATTTAAGAATATAAATTATTGGGTTTAGGTCATTACAACCGACTTCCTTTCTTTTCTAACTTGAACCTAATGCAATTTACTAATTTTTTTAACCTTGGATCAATCTTGGGTCCACATGACCAGATTTGAACTTAGCCCACTAACCCAGTTCAAAGCCCAACTTGCTTATACTTAATTACACTACACCACTCCGATTTATTTTTAATTACAAATTAACCACAATTCAGAAATATAACCATCAAAGCATATTATTATCATTATTAGTTCATTAATTAAAATTATAAGTCAATTAAATAAGGATCCAGATTCATCTATAATTATTTAATTAGTTTGATTAGTCACAAATAATTTATTAAATGGATTTCTAGGTTCGGGTCATTACAATTTTTGCCCCTTAAGGAAATTGCATCCTCGAAATTACAGTTGTCCTAATTTTATATTCAAACCAATAATGGAGTTTTATTTCACTCTTCCTCTTCCTTATCTTGTAAAGGTTGTATGCATTAAATATTTTCATTCAATAAAGTTTGTATTTAACAATTTATTAATGAAGCAAAGCCATACCACCATCACCATAAAATTTAGAATATTAAATCAACAAACTACATACCTTCAAGACCAAATAATCCAATTCTTAAACTCTACATGCAACTCGTGACTTGTACGTAAGTTTACTTTATATTATAGCCACATCAGCTTCTCAAATTGATATTATACCCATAGAGCATAACCATACTTAATCCTATCTTAAGTTAAATTCACAAACCAAACATCATCATCACTGATCTACATATAATGTATACATTTCTGGTAGGCATAATCATGCTAAACAAATTTCTTGCACAAGGTAATAGGATTCACTAATTAACACACCTTGAGGTAATCATCATATCACACATATTCCCATTCTAATGATCATATTAGCAATCTAACAATATACTAGATCGTCAAATACTCATGCTCTCATTCAAGGATTTCAATTCTCACTCGACAATATAGTAAA